>CAUYON010178642.1:0-10776 GCA_963573935.1 Arctocebus calabarensis
ACACTTGCACTAGACTGTTTATTGCAGCTCAATTTACAATTGCCAAAATGTGGAAACAGCCTAAATGCCTACCAACCCAGGAATGGATTAACAAACTGTGGTATATGTACACTATGGAATACTATTCAGCCATTAAAAAAAGTGAAGTCTTTACAGCCTTTGTATTAACCTGGATGGAAGTGGAACACATTATTCTTATCAAAGCATCACAAGAATGGTGAAGCATGAATCCCATGTACTCTATTTTGATATGAGGACAATTAATGACACAGTGGGTGTGAGGGAAGGGGGGAGCAGAGAGAGAAAGAATGCGGGGGAGTGGAGAAAAGTAGAGGAGAGAGAGGGAAGGAGCGAGGTGGGTGGGGTCTTGGTGTGTACCACACACACCTTTTGGGGGCAAAACACGACTGTAAGAGGGACTTTACCCCCAAAATGCAATCAGTGTAACATGGTTTCTTGTACCCTCAATGAATCCCCAACATTAAAAAAAAAGAAAAAAAAGTTATAGAGATGGATTTTTTAAAAGTTAATGTATGCAAAAGTAATCATGAGAGGAAGAAATGCAAACAACAAGAAGAAAAAAAAAAGAAAACACATAAAAAATAAAGTTCTATTTTACTAATAGTCAAAGAAACACATACCTTAAAAGATTGATAGTATTTATTTTTTATCACAGCTGTTGAGGAAATATATTTTCATGAGGCTAGTGAAAAAGTAAATTGATCCTATGTATTTGGAAGGCTATTTGGTAATATGAATTAGAAGCCATAAGAATATGCAATTTATGTCCTGCAATTCCATTTCTAGGAATTTAATCATAAGAATAGAATCAGAAAATAATAAAAGTATTTTCAAAAATATTCATTATATTGTTTGTAGTTTGAAAATAACTTAAATCTATGTAAATAAAATATTGTTTTAATAAAGTATATGTCCATAAAGGCAAAATGTAAACTACTCTGCAGGACCTAAAAGATCATGAAAATATTTATATATTGATGTAGTTAAAAGTACATGATATGGTGTTCAGTGAAAAAGATTAGGCTACATTTTGAGTATAACAGGATCTAATTTTTGTAAAATACAGACATATATATTCATGTATTCAACAAAATAAGTGTATTTGTCATCTACTTTGTGCAAGGCACTATTATAACTATTACAGATAAAACAATGAGTAATATGGATTTGGTCCCAAATCCATGGGGCCTACAACTCAGCAAAAATAATCTGAAGAGGTGAACAGGACCCCAGAGGACTGAGTGATAATTACCTCAGGGCAGTAGAACTATGAAGGCTTATTATTTTCTTCTTTTTTTAATTGAAAAATATTACAAATTTTTAAAATCTTTTTTTTCTCTTTTGAAAACTTCTGTAGACGAAAAATTTTAAAAGCCCTTTACCTTTTAGAGAAAGAAAATCAGACCACCCACTTTTCTATAACACCAAGTCATTTAGGCCTATAATGTTTTAATATTTTCTTTGGAAGCTCTCAGTGACAACTTAACTCACTAGAGCATTTATTTATACATTCAATTTCTGTTTCCTTGTTCTCTTAGCTCTTGAAGTATTTAAAGAACAGGATAAAATATGTTAAATTTAGCAAGCTTCGAGAGTCTACTGTCAGTGAAGTAGGCATGATCACATCATAAGGGTCCTGTGGCCTCACCCACCAGTTCACTCGGACCCATCCCCTCTATCTGCTCAGCCATTTAGTGCAGAGGCAGTAAATGGAAGCTAGTTCAGACTGCTGGTATTGGGTTTCTCAAAATTTGGAATGTTAATTTTAGGGAATACAAGAACTCCAAGACTACATAAAATCACCTTGAATAACCCAAGGAGACTCTCCTTTTAATTCTTCTCATTCTCAAGAATAAATCAGCAGCTAGGTAGCAGCTCTTACCATCAGCAGTGGGGTGTGAAAGTGGAGGATTAAGATATCCAGCTTGACTAAAGAGCTTGACTATCCAGTTCTTGCCCCTAAGAGTTGCCCCACATTAGAAACAGGGGCCAGACCTTTACACCCCTAAATCAATTAGTCATTGGAAGAAGGCTGCTTCTAGACAACAGCCGTGACCTTAGATTAGGTGACTCTTCAGCCAAAGGCAATTCCTGGAGAACAATGATAGCTGACCCACTCTCAGAAGGTTAGAAAAGTAAGTCTCTCTGCCCTGAATGTGCATCACAGCAGTGGAAACTGTGGTGCAGCATAGTCCAGTCAATTCTGACTTATTCTGAGAGATTTAGAAAACTCTCTCCAAATGCGATCACACTGGAGGATAGGGCTTCAACATATGAATGGGGGACATCTCTCACTCTTGCCTCTTTTTAAGATTCTTTTTAGACCAAATTCTAGCAGGTATCCTAAGTGTTAATGTAGCCCACACAGGATGACAGCCTAGGTACAAAGCAGATGAGAAGGATAAAGAACAAATAGCTCTGGGAACTATGGAAATCACCTATCACAGTAGGTTGAAAGATTAATAAGGAAAAGAGTAAATTAATTAATTAAATGAAGTTATAAAATATTATTGAGAGTTGGGAGATTTGAGAAAGTAAAAAAAAAGCCTATTTTAGAGGGCTTCTGCAATAAAGCTGATGTTATTGGGACTAGATATTGAAAGCTTCTGTATGCTATAGTAAGGGATTTGGACTATATCTAAAAGCAATGATAAAACACATAGGTAGAAAAGACAGAACAAAGGAACAGATGATAGTTTACTTTTGGACATATTTGACATTGTAGTACCTGTGCATATTTCAAAGGAAAATCTCATTTGGGATCTCAAGTGAGACATAAAAGGTAGAGACTAAGTATTTAGAATTCATTGGCATACAGTATGGGTACACTCATGAACAGTTGGTGGAACTATAAACCAGTACAGCCTTCATGGAAAGAAGTATGAAACCTAAAAGTTGACTTTCCATTTGATCCTGCAATCCCATTACTAAAAAGGAAAAAAAAAAAGACATTTTATCATAAGGATATTTGTACCTGAATGTTTATAGCAGCCCAATTTATAATCGCAGAGATGTGTAAATGACCCAAGTACCCTTCAACATGTGAACGGATTAATAAATTGTGGTATATGTATGCCATGAAATACTATTCATTCATAAAAAGATGGAGATTTTGTATCTTTTGGTATAACTTGAATGGATTTGGCGTACACTCTCCTAAGTGTTAAAAGAATGGAAAATCAAGCATCTCATGTACACAATACTAAGTTGAAACTTGTAGATTAACAAGACATGAACATATGAGAGAAAAACTCAATTAAATGCAAGAAGAGAGGAGGACAGAGGGAATTTTGTAATTTCCCACCTAATGGGTACAATGTAGGGGTAAACTGAATACTTCCTAGGTGAAGATCAGAATTACAACTCAGCCTTCACCTTACAATGTAACATAATCATGTATACCCTCATATTAATCCAAAATTTTTAAAAAGAAAAGAAAAATTAAAGATGAAGGTAAATGACTTGAGATAACCTGGTATCAAGCTCTTCTTAATATATCACATCAACATTCTTTTAAAATATTTTTGTTTATTAAACTAATAGGTATTGGAAGATATACTGTGAATCATGTACTATGCTAATTGCTATGAATACAAAGAATAATATGGTTGGCTCTTCATTAGTGGAGGAACTAGTAAGAAAATTCTAATAGCAAACAAGGGTTAATATGATGTTTGGATCAGAAACATTACTTTAAGTTAAACTTAACTCCTATTCATAAAGTGTGTAGGCTTGAATGAAAGGGACAAAAGAACTTAAATCTGAACAGTTTTGAAAGAAGAATGATAGTAATTCAATTGAACTGCCCATGGACTGGACCTGAATACAAAACCTAAAGGAGGGCACCATTAAAGTCCTGATGAGGAATGAAACTTTATACTTGTGACAGAGATAGAAATAGAAAGCTCTTAACCATTAGCTTGTGCTGTCATTACAGTATCTAACTGGATGATTTGGTTTTGGTAATGTCATAAATTATTTTTATTTCAGTAGATCAAGAAGGCACGAGTGTTTTTTGTTGTTGTTGTTGTTGTTACATGGATGAGCAGCATGATGCTGAAGTCAAGACTTTTAGCGTACCCATCACAAGAATAGTGTACATTGTATCAAATAGGTAGATTTTTACCTCTCACTTCTTCTTCACCTCCTCCTTTCTTCATTTTCAAAGTCCATGACAGCATTTTATTATTTTCCCCTCATTCAGCTCCTACTTGTAAGTGAGAACATGTGGTGTTTGTTTTTCCATTCCTGAGATATGGTCACTTAGGATAATGACCTCTAGTTCCACCCAAGTTGCCACAGAAGACATTATTTCATTCCTTTTTCATAGCTGAGTAGTACTCCATCATGTATAACCCAACTTTCTTTATCCACTCATTAGTTGATGGGTACTTAGATTCATCTCATATCTTTGTAATTGTAAATTGTGCTGGGATAAACATCAGTGAATATGTCTTTTTAATAAAATGAGTTATTTTCCTTTAGGTGGGCTCCCAGTAGTGGGGTTGCTGGATTAAATGGTAGGTCTCCAATCATAAAGGTAACATCTACTCATCACTTTCCATCCTCTCCATGAGAGCAGTGTGTGTGGCCTGCTTCTAGTCTTGGCCCCTCCTCTGAATTCACCATCAACTATTTTAACAGGTAGTACATTACCTTTTTTATGTGGCCATGAAGGATTATTAGGAGCACATCTACCTTCCTGACAAAATGACTAGAAAATCAGAAAAATATATATATTTAACACATATTTGTCATTATTTTGCAGTAAGAATAGTGTGATTCATGTGAGGAAGCAAAAACATTAGCCCTAACACTTCCCCCAAATTTCTGCTTGGGTATAATTTCCAAACCACAGTGTAAGGAAGGATACCCTTTGAGAACATGACATTCTCTCTAAATTGAAAAAGCTAATACTGGAGTTCAAAGAGGTATAATTAGCAGTGTAGACAACTGGAGAAGTGGGAAAATTCATTTTTTAAAAAATTACCATATATATTCATAAATGGTCCCATGAGTCAACTGTTACATCTAAAGTCATACAAAAATACAGTTCATTAAGACTATAAGTAGCCAAGAAAATGATGCCAAGCACTGTAAGTTGAATAATATTACACCAGGCTAGGATGTGTTCAAGTTCTAACCAATCATAATGGAGAATTTTCAAGGAAAACCAGGGATATATGGAAATAATCACAGAAAGATCATGACTTAGTAACAGTACTAAAATAACAAAAATCAAGGCTATGTTATAATAAGGGTTTAAAGTAAGTCACAAAAGGATTGAGTTAATCTTTAAGTAACTCAACTACCTATCAGAATAAAGTAAAAAAAAAAAATCCTTTAGAGGGAGATAACAAAAAAATCCAGCACTCAATAACAAAAATATATAAAGTTTGGTATCAACAAAAAAATTGCTAGATATTCCAAGAAGCAAAAAAATGGGTCCATAATCAAGAGAAAACTCCATTAATAGAAACAGACCCAGAAAAGACAGTGGTGATAGAAATAACAGACAAGGGCTTTAAAAAGCTCTTAAAACATATTCAATATGCTCAAAGATTTGAAGTAAAAGAATAATACAATAAAGAAATAACTGAAAGATATAAAAAGGACCCAAGAAGGACTTTGAAAAATGAAAAATATAACATGTGAAATGAAATTGTACTCAAGACATAGTAGTAGTATATTAGACACTGAAAAATAAAATGTCACTTACCTTGAATACATAGCTACAAATACTATTCATAATGAAGTCCAGAGAAGAAAAATGATTAGAAAAAACAAATTGAGCAGGGCTTTGGTTAATCTTTGGGACAATATAAAGCAGCACAATATAACATATATGTACGTGTAATTACAAAAATGAGACAAGGAGACCATAAAGTATTTGAGAATTTGAGAAGGGTAATGGGTAAGATATTTTCAAATTTGTTGAAATTTGTTGAAAAATATAAGACCCCAGATGTGAGAAGGTTTACAATTTCCAAGGATGAAGAAAATAAAAGCACATCACAAGAAACTATAATCAAGTTGTAAAAGCCATGATAAAAACTCAAAATTTACTGTAGAAGAAAAGACATAGTATACACAAAGGAACAAAAATTAAAAGTGAATGCATTTTTCTCATTTGAATCACTGTAAGTTACAGAGAATGGCTTACAGCCTTTAAAATATTGAAAGAGAATATAAGGAAAACAATAAATCTATATTCAGAAAAAAGTAGTTTTGAAAATTTAGGGCAAGAAAGATACATTTTCAGACATCCAAAGACTTGAGAGAATTTATTGACCTCAAACGTGGCATATGAAAATAATTTTAAGAATTTCTTCAGTTAGCCGGACATTGTAACAGGCACATCTCAGCTACTTGGGAGGCTGAGGCAAGAGAATCACTTAAGCCCAAGAGTTTGAGGTTACTGTAAGCTGTGATGCCATTGCATTCTACCAAGGGTGACATAGGGAAATTCTGTCTCAAAACACAAAAAGAATTTCTTCAGAAAAATGTAAAAGAAATATAGAAAGTTAGAATGAAGAGTGTTAGAAATAGCACACAATTTTTATGTAATACCTAACACAGTCATCACAGAGCAGGTTTGATTAGTTCCCACTTAGCAGGTACAATGTAGAGGTGTAGGGCACACTTCCTGGAGGAAGGACGCAGCTACAACTCAGTCTTTTTACAATACCTTACAGACTCAAATATTATAACCTAATTGTATGTATTAACCTCATATTAACCCAACATTTAAAAAAATCAAACTCATGGAAAAAAAAAAGAAATATCTATCAACATCCTTCATCCTATTGACACAATAAAAAAGAGAAATAATATAATCAGTCCTGCAGATTAAGAGAAATCATTTGAGAAAACTGTAATATAAATTTAAATAGCAAGACTCCACTAACTTGAAAGAGAAGGAAGTATCAGATTGAGAGCAACAATTGAAAATCTATAATCAACAGATACTTATTGGAGAAATACTGAATATTTTCTCTGTGAAACCAAGAAAAGGGCAAGGATGTTCTGCCTCACCACATGTATTCAGCATAGTCCTAGATATTCTAGCCAATTCAATAAGGCAAGAAAAAGAATTAATAGTCATAAAGATTGGAAAGAAAGGAGTAAAACTCTCTTTATTTATGGACAAGATGAAGGTCATATAGAATAGTCTACATAAGAAAATAACTTAGAATATTCTAATAAAACCAGAAGGAAATATTGGAATAAATAAGTGAATTTAACAAAGTTCTGAATAAAAAACAATATGCCAGGACACAGAGGTGGGGCAAGATGGCTGATGGAAGGCAGCTTCCAACAGAAGCTCCTACCCAAAGGGAAAAATATTGTCCAGAAAGTACCCAATTAAGCTGAGGACTGGGAGCCGAGCCAAGAGAGAAGTGCTAACTGCAGGTCACCTCTGCTGAGGCAAGCTGCAAATCCAAGGAAACAAGCTTCAGGTACAAAATTAATCCAAAAGGAAAAGTGTCTGTCCCCTCCCCCAAGAAAGCTGTGTGTTTCTTTGTTTGTTTTTTCTTTCCTTTTTCTCTTCATTTGCTCCTGTGGGTTTTCTACAGACAAGCAGTGAACTGTGGACCTCTTACCTTGCCCCATAGGTGAGAGCTGTAGGAAGTGCGGACTACTCCCCTAGAGGGACCCTACTGTGACTCTGAACACTCTCTTGCTAGGCAGAAAAATTGAACTAAAGTTTTCACCACCATTGTGAAATTCCCAGTCCACCCTTTCTCCCTTACCTCACGAACCAGAAGCCTAACCCCTGCAGAGACTGTGGGAGGAGGCTCACAAACAGTGCTCCCCCCAAGTCAGCTGGCCCAAATGCCCCAACCCCCCTACCCAGCCAGGGTCTGTGCAGGGGCCCCCATCAGGCCAGAGAACTGCTGGAGCCACGCGTTTGGTAGGCTCTGCTCTTGGCATCCACCCAGCTTCCACGCAGGGCCCCTGTCGGGCTAGAAAACCTCTGCAGCCAAGTGTTCTGTGGGCCCTGCTCCAGGTGCCCAGCCTGCCTCCACGCAGGCCCCCCCGGCCCAGCCAGAGAACCAACTGTAGCTGCGCTTCCCACAGGCCCTACTCCCAGCACCCTCTCCACCTCCACGCAGGGCCCCCTGCCCAGCCAGAGAACCACTGGAGCCACACATCCCACAGGTCCTGCTCTCTGCACCTGCCCTGCTTCTGCACTGCCCCCACCCCACTGGCCAGAATCGTGAACTGAGCTCTTTCCTTGCCAAAGTCACCAGGAGCCAGGCAATGTTAGAACTGTGTGCAGCATCCCCAGCCTTACTACTGGATCCATGTGCCCCACACTCTGGAGCTGCTCCCACAGCCAGAACTCCCTGGCTGGGGCAGTCACAGGGGAGCTAAACAGGGTCACTCCCTACAAAGATCCAGCAACAATAGAATGATCCCACTGAGGTCTAATCTTGGAGAGACACCTCCCAACTCTGAGGACTGCAGAGGAAACTAGAACTCACTCTATAGGGATACCGATGCTGCAGAGTGGCAGGGGCAAATGAGCAGAGGCTGAGGGATAAAAACATGCACTAAGTTGCTGCCCTTAGGATTAGATTGAATCCAAATGGAACACTCACCAGTGGCTACTGAGTAACTGAGGCAGGCAGGCCTCAGCTCCCCCAGCCAGCTGGTATCAGAGGGAAGTCGCCAGCCACAGGGGCATTGAACTTCCTTTGACTCTGACAAGTGCTAAGCCCCAGCACATCTGCTTATTGGAGGAAGCAGAACCACAGCCCTGTGGGGTCACTATTTACTGGAGGTGAAAAAGGAGCAAAGTGGAGAAAGAGACTCAGCCCCCTGGTCCAAGTCTGCTACCGGGTAGGCCTTTCTGATTCCATAGAGCACCAGAGCGAGCCATATCTGAGCAGCCGGTAGACCTCTGCCATCTAGTTGCTGGAGACCTTTCAAACTCTCCCACTTGAGAGTTCATACTGACTGGGTCAATTGGCTTGAAACACCTAATCTAGGCCAATCACCCAAGGACCCTCTCAGATGGTAACCTGGCAGTGTAGTAACAGCAAGAGTTGACTTTCCTCTCCCAGTTGTTGTCCATGGGGGGCAGGCTGTCTTAGTTGCTTGTATTTTTCCACAGCTAAAACTTCACCAGAGTCAGTGATCCACTAGGATCAGATAAGAACCAACTGAATAAAAGACAGAGTCACCCAACCCCACCACACCAACCAAGTTTCCTCAGCCTCAGATTGCCATAATGTACGGTTCCTTTGCAAAGCGACTGGGGATAAAGCTGAAGTCATCAGTCCCAGATCCTTGACAAAGGGCTGGTTAACCACAGTTCCAGAAGCTCCCAATCCAATTACACCTTACCTGCCCACCTAGCCAACTGTGAAAAACAACCATGAGGCAGAATAAATGGAAAAACTCTGGCAACATAAATAATCAGAGTAGATCAAATCCCCAAAGGAACAATAAGGCAGACACAGCACAAGATCCCATTCATAAACAAATGGCTGAGATGTCAGAAATTGAGTTCAGAATCTGGATAGCAAGTAAGATCAACAGAATGGAGGAAAACATGGAACTAGAATTTGAAACAGTAATTCAAAAGATGTCTCAAAAATTCAATGAATTCAAAGACAAAATGACCAAAGATTTTGACACATTGAGGTAAGAATTTGCAGCCCTCAAAGATCTGAAAATACAGCAGAATCTCTCAGTAGCAGAATGGAGCAGGTGGAAGAAAGCATCTCTGACATTGAAGACAAAGCTTTTGAATGCTCCCAAATGCTCAAAGAGGGGAAAAAAGTGGAGAACAAAAACAGATCATTCTCTCAGAGAGCTCTGGGACAACTCAAAGAGATTTAATATTCACCTTATAGGAATACTTGAAGGTGATGAGGTTGCTACAAAAGATTCAAATGCTTTACTTCATGAAATAATCAAAGAGAATTTTCCAGACATGCCAAGAGATTCTGAAATTCAAATAGCAGACAATTTCAGAACACTGGCATGACTCAATTCTATTCACAGATACAATAGGCTTAAAACTAACAAAAGTAAGGAAAGATAATGATGGTCACTTCTTATTTGTTAAGGGCAACACTCAACATGATGAGATTTCAATTATAAACATCTATGCACCCAACCAGAATGCAACACAATTTATGAGAGAAACTTTAACCAACATGAGCAACTTAATTTCCTCCAGCACCATAATTGTCAGGGACTTTAACACTCCTCTGACAGTGTTGGATAGAGCCTCCAAAAAGAAGCTAAGTAAAGAAATTTTAGACTTAAACTTAACCATTCAATATCTGGATGTAACAGACATCTACAGAACATTTCATCCTACAAAACTGAATACACGGGGAGGAGCCAAGATGGTGGCTGAGTAACAGCTTCCTTGCAACTGGGCTTGGTGAGACTAGGGAGAGAAGACTTCAGGCATCTCTGACTGACGAGATCTGCCCAGAAACATCCCTTTGGGGACACAGGGAGACAGCGAGAGACTTCTGGACCCGCTGAGGAAGGCAAAAGCAGTGGAGATCTGGCAAGTGGTTGCGTGTGTTCGTTCGGTCTAATCCCGCTGGCAGCTGTGACTACAGCAGCAGTGAGATTGCAAACTGAAAAGGCCTTACCTGTGAGCTGTTTGGGTTTCTTTTGGACTTGGCACTCGGTTGAACTGCCTTGAGAGAACTGGGGCAAGAGTGTGGAGGTATTTGAGTGTTGTCTGGGGCTCCAGACTGAGCCGCCGAGCCAGAAAGAGCT
>CAUYON010178644.1:0-20488 GCA_963573935.1 Arctocebus calabarensis
TGACCTAGGCATAGGAGATGGGGGTTCCACATTTAGTCCTAAGTGTGAAGTGAAGGAGACACCAAGGCACAGGTGTCTCCTCAGCAGTTGTCCAGCCTTTTTGGCAATTGGAGCCTCTGGTGGAGGTTGGAGGTCCCCCTCTTCACTTTTTAATAAGGAGCCCTCTGTCTAATAGTAATGTCCTTTCAGAAAAACTGAATGGTCTAGGTGTCACTGATGTTCTCTATGTTTTTACTGTCAAAGTCAAATGCTTAGCAAATTTCTGATGCCAAAGTTGAACTGACAAGATCGTAAATCTCAATTTCAGTTAGGTTTGACTTAAACTGCCAAGATCATCTTCAGCTTTAAGCACTAGCTGGCTGTTACTCAAAAACACGTCTTGTACAATGCAAAGTCTTCTGGCTGGGAACAATGAAGTAGTATCTTCTATAGATCCAGCAGGATTGTAGTGATAGATGATGAAGAATGAGCTTGCTCTCTGCTCCCCACCCAGGCTTCTAGGAAGCATTGCTTAAGTGATTGCTGTAGCAAACTTTCCCCTCCTTTGTCTATTTTCCAGCTTCTTTTGTATTAGCACTCTGATCTCCCCTCTTCAGTGGTTTTTCCTCACAGCATGAACAAGGAGAAGGGCAATCTCTGACCTCTGTCAGCTTCGTCTCCTCACTCGGTTTCGGGGTCCTTCTGCCCAACCATGAAACACGGGTGCTCCTCAGATGCTATCCTAGGCTGGACTAGAAAGGGAATCAGTCTTCCAAGGTGATGTCCTGCAAGCCCCATAAAGAGCCAGTCCGGATCACACTGGACTGAGCACAGGTGTGGCCCACTCCCTGATGGCTCCTTCTCACAACCTGCGGTGAGGCCCCTGGCTTTTCCCTGGAGCTGTAAAATTCTGTTTATTTCTTTTGGACTCATTTTGTTACTGTCCTCTTCTCTAAACAATCACTCATGGTAAAAATATATAGGATTCCAAAAGATCGCCTGATTTAGATAATCTAAAGTGTGCTCTAAGGAAGCGTGGACTATTGCAGGGGCCAGTGGAAAGCGTGGACACTGGACTCCTGGCTCTTGGCTTCTCACTCTGCTTCCTCCTGAGTGATTTTGTTTGGCCTGTCTTCTAAGATTCTAGCTGAGCAAAGTATTCCTTGGCCAAAGAAACACTTTGCAAACCACTAACTTTGTTCATATCATTGTCACAAAGCAAACTGGATGAAGTTTTATTTTTCCCGAATTTATATAACTCAATTGTGACCAAACTAGGGCTAGGAGCAAGTCTGGTTGAGTAATATTTTTGCCGTAGCATCATACCCCTTCTAAGTAATGTATTTACACTTTAACTACGTACCCACTGTAATTTAACCCAAGGGAAAAAACAAACAAATAAATAGGGTGAGAATTGCAGGAAGACTGTGATGTTTTCTGGGAGAATTTTGAGAATACTGAGGTCCCTTGAATCAGAGCCATTAAGTGAATGAATGGTTCTGCTTTGATCATTTTGTCAAAATGGGAATTAAAAATGCAGATTTTTATCTCTGTTTGTAAAATACTAGACTGAGAATGGATAATGAAAAGCAAAACTAGTGCACTTTTTGATACCTGTGTAACACATTTTAGTAAAGTCTAGATTTAGTTGAACCAAATAATTCAAACACAGTCAGAGTAATTTTGAAAATTGTATGTGCGTGTGTGTTTTCACAGCAAATAAAAAAATTCCAAGTTAATTTATCATATTGGAAGCATGACGCCCAGTTTTTCCAGGCTTGTGGCAATATCCTCCATGCTTCATAACAGTATCACAAGGCAATCTTGGATAGGCTTTTAGTGATCAAATATTGAATTAGTCAAGGAAGGAACGTGGTTCCATTGAAACCACATTGAAAGAGGAGACTGGCATAATCAGTTTCAAACTGAATTTTAAAAACTAGTTATATTTTAAAATAAATAACCTAAAATGTCACTATGAATTTTAAACTAAATATTGTTCCCTTGTGTAGATGTGCCGTAGTTTGTCTAACCATGCACTCATGTGAGTAGTTTCCAGTTTGGGGCTATTACAAATGCAGCTGCTATTAACATTTGTCTACAAATTTCTATATTAAAATAAGTGTTTCATTTTTCTGGAATAAATGCATAAGATTGCAATTTCTGATTATGTGGAAATCCATTTGTAGTTTAAAGAACAACTCTGCCAAATTATTTTTCAGAGTGACT
This sequence comes from Arctocebus calabarensis, assembly GCA_963573935.1. Taxonomy (NCBI): domain Eukaryota; kingdom Metazoa; phylum Chordata; class Mammalia; order Primates; family Lorisidae; genus Arctocebus; species Arctocebus calabarensis. The sequence continues at coordinate 2,209 of CAUYON010178644.1, forward strand.
GTACATTACACCAGTTGTGTACAAGAAATCCTATTTTTCTGCATACTTTGGAGTTATCACTCTTTTTTATTTGGGCCATTGTTATAGATATATAGTGATAAGGGTATTATAATTTGTATTTTTATTGTCTGAACTAAGTGTTTTACTGAGCAATAGCTTAAAAGTTTGACCAAGTTCAATTTATCAACTTTTTCTTTTATGTACTATGCTTTTGGCATGAAGTGTAAGAAGTTTTTGTCTAGATCTGCATACTAAAGAGTTTCTCTTATTTTCCTTCTAAAAGCATGACATTTGTATGTTTTGCCTTTAAATTTGTAATCCATTTAGAGTTAATTTTTGTATAAGGAATAAGTTTTAAGTTGAGGTTTTATCTTTTCTTTTTATTTTTATGTTTCCTTTTTTCTTCCTCTATGAACATCATTCAGTTGTTCAGCATTGTTTGTTGAGAGACTATCCTTCTTCTATTGAATTGCTTTTACACTTTTGTTAAAGAAAAAAAAAATTGGGGGCACTTAGAGGTTCTATTTCCAGTACCGTATTCTATATGTGTATCACTTCAGCAGTGACACATTGCCTTGATTATTGTGGTGATAAGTAATCTGTAATATCAGGAACTCTGACTCCTTATGTTTTATTCTTCATTTTCAAAGTTGAAACCATTTTCCTGGTTGTTCTAGAATTTATTCCCTTGCCATATAATTTTTTAAATAAACTTGTCTACATATGAAAGAAAACCTAGCTGGGATTATGCTAGACTTGTATTAAATCTTCATATCAATTTAGGGAAAAAATGGCATCATTACTGTTAAGACTTCCAATCCATGAATATTGCATACTTCTCCAAGTTTAGATCTTCTGTCATTTCATTCATTAGTATTCTGTAATTTTCAATATATAACTCCCATATGTATGTGATTTTTATAAAGTTATACCTAAGTCGTTTATTGTCTTTGAAACAGTTGTAAATGGTATTAAATTTTTATTTGGTTTCCATTTGATCTTTGTTAATATTTTATATAATTAATTTATTTCTTTGAGACAGAGTCTTATTTTGTTACCCTTGGAAGAGTGCCATGGCATCACAGCTCACAACAATCTTGAACTCTTAGGCTTAAGAGATCCTCTTGCCTCAGCCTCCCTAATAGCTGGAACTAAAGATGCCCTCTATAACGCTAGGCTATTTTAGAGATGAGGTCTCCTTCTTGTTCAGGCTTATCTCAAACCCGTGAACTCAGGCAAATCACCCACCTCAGCCTCCCAGAGTGCTAGGGTAGGACTACAGGCATGAGCCACCATGCATGACCAGTCAAAAGATTTGAAATCAGTTTATCAAAGAGATGTCTGCTTTTGTATGTTCACTACAGCTCTATTCTAAATACCCAGTTATTCAATCAACCTAAGCATCCACGAGTTAAAGAAAGGATAAAGAAAATGTGGTATACATGCACAATGGAATATTATTCAGTCTTAAAAAGAAGGAACACCTGTCATTTGTGAAATCATGGATGTAATTGTGGGACGCTATGCAGAGTAAAATAAACCAGGCACAGAAAGACAAATACCAGATGTCCTACCTATGTGTGGAATCCAAAATAATAATTAAGCCCATAGAAACAGAGGGTAGAATGGTGGTTTTCAGAGGCTAGAGGGTGGGGGGCATGGAGAGATGATGGTCAAAGGATACAAAAATCTGAGACAGGAGAAATGAGGATTTTGTTTTAAATCCAATACACAGCATAGCAAATATTATTAATAATTGTGTATTACACATTTTAAATTGCCAGGATAGTTAATTTCAAACGTTCTCACCACAAAAATGATAAGTATTTGAGGTAATAGATACGTTTCTTGCCTTAATTTAATTATTCCATGTTGTATTCATAAATCATGACATCACATTATATTCCATATATAAATAATATATTTTATTTATATATTTATATATATAGATAAAATTATACATTGGTAATTTATAATGAAATTAAAAATAAAACAGAACAGTGATGTCTCATACACATTTTTAAAATGTTTTGTTTATCATTTTTTATTTGTTTCAGCAAAGGGTGGGCAAAATAACTAGACTGCTGTATTACATTAATTGGATCTCAAATTTTACTGTTACCATGCTGTTACCATTGGTTACATGTTACCAATGTAGAAATTCATTAACATAATACTATGTATCAGTGATAGTTTTATGTCCTCCCAACTGTTTTGTGCTACTATCCTCAATTTACTTTCTTTTATTTCCTTAATATCCACCCAAGGAGCTTGGTGCCCTAACACAGTTGTTACGGCACCAGACACATACAACAAGGCTGGTGAGTTTGAATCCAGCCCAGATCAGCTAAACAACAATGACAACTGCAACAAAAAATAGCCGGGAGTTGTGGTGGGTTTCTGTAGTCCTAGCTACTTGAAAGGCTGAGGCAAGAGAATCTCTTAAACCCCAGAGTTGGAGGTTGCTGTGAGCTGTGACACCACAGCACTCTACCAAGGGTGACATAGGGAGACTCTGTCTCAAAAAAAAAAAAATCCACCCAAGAAACACACTAATTTCTACACTTAATCTTTGCAAATAGTTTTATAATAACTACTGTCCCTTACATCAATTCTCCATGGCCTTGTTGTCTACAAATCCATATACTGTTTGGTGGCTAAAGCTAAAAGTGTTTCCATTATCTCAAGAGATTTCATTTTAATACAACTTAGGGTACTTTCATACAAAATAATAACTATGATATTTCAGGGAGCTGAAAATACAAAACTTAAACCAAGGGTCAAATGTCTCCTGGTTATAAAAGCAGTACATAAATGCTAATTGGTATTAAGGCAATAGGAAAGGATTCAAATTTACCTGGTTTTTCACTCAATTTTTGAGTGATCTGAGCCACAGGAACCATTATAGACTATTATGACAAATATTAAAAATAATCCTTCACAACTCTTCTGCCAGTGTCAGCTCTCCTTTATAGTATCAGAGGGGTTTCTATATTAAATAATAGCAAATGATTTCAGATAAAATGTTCCTGCAATAGTTAATAATAAAAAATAATGTTTTACTACATGATACATCGGTCATTTAGAAAAAGACAATTCTTGACTAATATGTCATTATGAAACTTTTATCTGCTTACTATTGACCACAAATATTACTAATATCTCAAACCTTTTTGTTTTAATTTTAAGAAACTCAATTTTCAATACTGGTGTCTTGTCACCTTCATATATCAACCAGTCTAACCTTTACATCAAGCTGTTTTATATTTTATTGTGTTAACTTATCTCTGCCACATCATCTATTGGCTAAATGAAACCTAATTGCTAAATAATCTTAGCTTCATTTTATTATAGATTTGATTCTTGAAATAGTAAAAACAACACTACTATTCTGAACTGTCAATATTTCTTTGCATTTATATCTAATTCAAGTTTTGTTTTCCCTGACAGTGTGCGAGAAGGCTACTTTATTTTGTTTTCCACCATGTTCTAGAAAAAATAATTATTTTGATTGGATACATGATTGGATAAATTGAAGGCAGAGGACATGATACAGCAGCTTCTTAGAATAAATGGTAAGTTAATGGTTTAAGTTACTTGAGCCCTAGTCTAAGAGATGAATATTTCTCTAACATGGAGAGCACTGGACATGGCACCATTGCAAGTTTGTTCATTCTTTCAGTTAATCAGCAGATGTTATGGACTGCCACTCTGTGTCAGGTGATTTGAAAAGAACTATGCATACTTTGATAAATAAAATCAACATGGTACTATCAGGGAGTTTATGAACTAGTGTAAATGGCAATAAACAAGGAAATGAACAAACAAATGTACAACTGTAAATTTTTTAGTGAGTGCAAATGATAGGAACAGCTGAGGGATAGAAATTATCTGGCTGGTGTTGAGCACTGGAGAAAGGGAGGTTGTAATTAATGGGTACTCTCTAGGATGTTATGTTTCAGTGGCAATGTGAAGGGTTAGAAAGAGCTAGACATGTTGGCCAGAATGAATCTTTGCTATCACAGAGTCCTCTGGTTCACCTACAACTATAGATCTAGAGAGAAGTATCTAGTGATATTTTTTTCTCATAAACTTGGATGAATTTTGACATAAACTAATCTCTATCACTTACAATGTGAAATAGTACTTAAAATAGTAAAGAAAGGACTGTTTTTTAAGACCCATTTCTACCCACACTAATTATAATCTGTTGAATTAATTGGTGATGAACATGCACTCCGTGAAACAAATTTGAAGCCCAGGATCTTAAGTTATGCCCTAAGACAATCCTCCTTTCCATATCTAAAGACACATATAATCCTAAGGTGTAGGATAGAACACTGAGACACCTAGTACTTGTAGAAATGAAAACTTCCCTACACTTCCCCTGTTCTGAGTAAAACTTGAAAGACATAATTTGAGGTCTCCCCCTGAACTTGAAGAACGCTGCCACCACTCCTCTATAATATTTTTAGGGGTCCTTTTGTTTAGTCACTGATCCCATCCTTGCCTTCCCTGACTGTTTCAGTGGCCAGAAAGATGAGAGAGATGATGAAGAAAACAGGAAAAAATATAGAGAAAATTCTCTGTCTGTTAGTTGGGTTTTAAGACATAACTTTTTAAAACCAATCTTCCTTGATTAGGAAAAAGTGATTTGTTTTATTTTATACCCACAAATACCTAATAAGAATAGTGTATAAAACTCAGCAAGTGTTTTACAAATGACATCGGTTTATGATCTTCCCAATTAATTTCATGTCTTTGAACTTTAATTTTTCATCTTCAAAATCCCCAAGGTCTTTCTGGATCCAAATAGTAACTCCTGCTTATTGTATACTTTTATAGGCTGGTTACTAATGGACGTCTATTATTTCACTTAACAATAATAAAAATCCTGTACTAAAGACAGAGTCACACATTTTGCTAATGACAAAACAGTGTGAGAACTAGAAAGCTACTTGCTAAGAGCCACATAGCTAGTCACTAGCAAACAGAGTTAACCACCTTCACGTGATTTTCCAGTTCTATGGGCTGCATCCACAGCACAACTGGGTTCTACTTCCTTGAGAGGGTCTTAGTGGAGTTATGCTAACCCTGATATTTGTAATCTAGACATACTTTACTCAATATCAACTCTTCTTTTGCTTGTTCATATTTTCACACATATATGTGTGAAGGGGTATTTTTCTCCATCATTGGAATTATGCTTATCTTTGGGGGGTTGAAAATTAATATGGTGGGCCATGGATGGAGGATGAGCCTGGTAAAAATCTTTGCTGACAATGCCCAAATGGGTATCAAAATACTAGGTTTTATCAAACAGTTATTATCCTGCACTGTGGCAGGATGCCACTTTCCACTACGTGCACATGGGCTTGTCTTGAGATTTTGTTATCAGGATCTAAGCAGCAAGCATGTATCCAATGAGCTGTTGATGGTGGTGGTATTTTTTTCCTTTTTTGGATCATTAATAGACTGTATCTTTTAAAGCAGTTTATATTTCTATAAAACCTGAACAGATAGTACAAAGACTTTCTTTATATCTCCTTTCCTTTCTACTGTTTGATCTAGTATTAACATCTAATCATATTCCATATGTGTTACAGTGGATAGACTGATAATCCTTAGTTTACATTAGGGTTTACTCTGTGCTATGCAGCCTTACAGGTCTTGCCAATGCAGAATGTCGTGTGTCCTCTATTACAGTATCATATAGAGTTGTTTTACTGGTCTGAAAATCCTCTGTGGTCTGACTGTCTCTTTTTTAGCTTGCTGATGTGATGGAAACTCTTCTGCTGGGTTCATCTCTGGATGGTTACTTTCCCATCCCTTGCTGAAGTCACAAGCAGACTTTTCTCAGATCTTTACCTCGAGAACCTGGTAGAGCTCCTGAAGATAAAACTCGTGAAGATGTGTGCACTCTGTAAAACTTGGCCCCCGTGCATTTTTAACGCTCAAGTAGTCCTCAATTATCTTTTAACAGTTCTTAAAATACCAGACGTCAAAGCTGTGGCTGTAATCCTAGCACTCTGGAAGGCTGAGGCGGGAGGGTCTGTTGAGCTCGGGAATTGGAGACCAGTCTGAGCAAGAGTGAGACCTTGTCTCCACTTATAATAGAAAAATTAGTCGGCATTGTGGTGGGTGCCTGTAGTCTCATCTCCTCGAGAGGTTGAGGCAGAAGGATTGCTAGAACTCAGGAATTTGAGGTCTGTGACCTAGACTAGCGCCTCAGCACTCTAGCCGGGACAACAGAGTGAGACTCTGTCTCCAGAAAAGGTTGAGGCTTAGCAATGTTGCATTATTTCATCATATTTTATATATAGCAAATGAAACCCCTGAGTAGTCTGATTTTCAAGCCAATTCATTTATAAACCTTAAGGACGATTATCCTTCTTCATTTCTGGCTGTATTCTTAATGGTTAGGAAGATAATACGGCTCTTTCTTCCCATCATTTGAATCTAATCTTATGAAACTGAATTTTTGCAGATATAATAAAAGTGACCAGCCATTTTTAGAAAAATAACAAAGTTGAATTCAGAAAGGTATTTGCTCCTCTGAGCTCAACTCTGAAAGAATTTTCTTTCTTTCCCATTGGTGTTGATATCCCTAGAACCAGAGCTTCATTTGACCTTTGCAGAGGGCTAGTTAGGTTATTGTTTCTGTTTTAAATTCTCACATTTTTAGCCAAAATTTTGTCTTTGCCTATTAGGATCTGTTACATTAATTGCAGACATAAACGACTACTTTGTGATTATTCTCAGTTTGTGAAAGAGCAGTTCTTTTGGCTATTTCACAACAGGTACAGTCTCTGCCCCTGAGGCCGGCCATTGTGCCTGCTTGCGCAGAGTACATGACACATAGTTACATATTCAAAACTACTGGAAGGAAGAGTTAGACTACAAGTCTCAAGTTCTGTCTACCAATGATATTCATCAAACTTCAGGAGGAATTTGCCTTCATATTTCTAACACATTCCCTCAGTGTAGGTTCTAGTCATACTTCTAGTTATATAATAACACTATAATAATTCTAACATATGGTGAGGTATCTGCCAATGCATGATCTTTATGGTCACAGAATCTGCAGCTAAACTTTCTGGGTTCAGATCCTGGCTTTATGTTTTCGATTCCTCCACATCTTGGTCATTGATATGCAAAAGTGTACTTATAATACCTCGCTTACTGATGAAATAAATTCAGGCGCAACAGGGATATTCTTGCGCTAGAAAATAACTATACTGCAATGTTATATTATAGTATAATATCATCTTTCTTTCATTATTATCATATAAAGTGAGATGCGATTGTACATGCCAACCTCTGTACTTTCTAATAGTTTTTCTTTTCTATCCGTGGTGTTCTTCTCTTCTCACTTCCCTTTCCTCCTTGCTTCCCTTCCTTCTCTTTAACTTCATTCATTTTTTCCCCTCCTTTCCTTTTCTTTCACAAAGATTGCCTTTTGAGTGACTCCACTTTTGAGACAAGCTCACACCGCCATCTTCATAAATTTTCACCTGCTGTCCAGCTGTTTACTCTGCTCTACGTAGTTTTTGTGGGGTATTAGAGCATTTCAGGGGAAACATACGACTAAAACATTTTTTCATTTGTCATATGCTGAAGCACACGGCCCACCTCATGCTATTCCCAACTGTTATGCCACAGCAACATTAATCTATTAAAAAGGCAACTATGTTGGGATCAGGAGAGTCCCCAGATAAAACATGATCTTCACATCAGTGTTTGTTTTCTAATTAGGATTGCTCAGTGGCAATTTTTATCCAATAATTTAGTTAAATTTCATTTCTAAAGGATAAATATCCTCTGAAGGCACATGGGTGAAGTTAAATCAATAACTGCATTATTGTAAATTACTTCATAATTATATATTGATAAACATAATAAGGTTATATGATATCCATGTTCCATATCACTTTATACCTCAGACAACTTAGTAACAAATTGCATTCTTTTGGGTTTTTCTTTAAGCTTTGTTTTGTACAAAATGCATTTCATTATTTTAAAGCAATGTAATTTCAGCATAACATTCCTTCCCTCCTTTAAATTTTTTATACCCTCTAAACCCACGCTATCTGACTCATTTTTTTTTTTTAAATGTTCTGAGGGAATTTTATATGTAGTAATTTTTAAAGAGTCATAGGAAAACAATTGCATTCTGTTATAGGGTTTAGGCCTGGTGAGAGAATCCTGGGAGATGGTAAGATGCTTGTGGTTGTGCTTACTTCACATTAGTCTCATCTGCTCTACGGCCTGGCTGGCCAGCAGTGTCAAACGATCCCTTTATATACTGACATTCCTTTGACCTGTGATCTCTTCCTCCCATTGGCTATTCAGGCTGACCTGTGGCTTAGAATGACCAGAATTATCTGATTTAAAATATTCTCTCCCATTTTCAGTTAAAGTAGTCTAATTATTGGTTGAGAAAACATGGTCATTGTACGTATACCTACCTACTAATTAATGCACCACTTGTCTCTCACCTAGAGTATAAATTCATGGCTCAGATATGTTATTGGTATGATCTTGTTCTATGATGGTTTTGTCCCTTTTGGGGGGAAGGGGAATATGTATATGGTGGAAAGGGGTGCATTTTGGGAAAAAGAATACTCCTCAGTGAATCTATTTTTAGCATTTACTAAATTGTTTTCCCTAGCCAAGTTATTCAATATTCCTTCTTTTAGATGTTTTGGTTTTTCAGTGAGATGACATATTCATTAATAGTCTTAGACCTTAGCATTTAGTGGGTGCTCAACCCATGATAGGAATTGTTATGAACAGCAATGATTATTATAAATTATATATGTAAATAAAACTGCCTCTCTGTTCACTAATACATTACTCATCTCACCAGTTCTCCTCTTGAAATACCCTCTATCATTTCTATGAGATGACTCTATGTTGATGGATAATAGTGTGACCCTAGAACAAGATTTCTTAAGCAGGTGTGATAATGCATTGTTTCTTTCTGCAAATTTACTGAGCAGGATCTTCACAGGTGGCTGTGTTTATAAACTCCCAATACAGATTCTGAAGTAAACTTGGTTAATAACCAAGCAGTCAAACATCTGAGTGGTCTGAAAGTCTGAAAAGTCTTAGGTCTAAAGAAATTTCCTCTTCTGTCAGTGATTTGCAAGAAACTTTGAGAAAAGTTACAATGCCAGTTTTTGGAAACCTGCATTTTAGGTATCCCAAATAGGATAATTTCCAAACAATGGCGATGATGCATGGATCTGCTTTTTGAAATCCAGACTCATTTTTCAAATGATCTTTAAATTAGAGCTCTCAAGTCATAGCCAAAAAATAAGACAAGTTGTGTCCTCAACAAAGTGGAAAGGTATTCCTTGCCCATGGATTGGAAGAATTGATGCTATTAAAATATTCATATTACCCAAAGCAATCTACAGATTCAGTCCAATCCCCATCAAAATGCCAATGACATTCTTCACAGAAATAGAAATAAAAACCCTAAAATTTATTTGTAACTTCAAAAGATCCAGAATAGCTAAAGCTATCCTAAGCAAAAAGAACAAAACTAGAAGAATCACATGACCTGACATCAAATTATACAAAAAAGCTGTAGTAACCAAACAGCATGGCCCTGGCTTAAAATAGACATGTAGACAAATGGGACAGACTGTAGAAAATAGGAATAAATCCACCCTATAGTGAAGTAATCTCTGACAAAGCTGCCAAGAATAAACAGTGGAGAAAGCACAATCTCTTCGATAAATGGTGCTGGGAAAACTGGATATCCATATACAGAAGAATGAAACTGGATCCTTATCTCTTACCATGTAAATAATCAAATCAAAAGGGATTAAAGAGTTAAATGTAAGACCCGAGAAGATGAAACTACTAAAAGACAACACCAGGGAAATGCTTCGGGATACTCATCTGGGAAGGAATTTCTTGAGTAATACCCACAACGCATAGGCAATCAAAGCAAAATTAAACAATGGGATCACATCAGGCTAAAAAAGCTTCTCAACAGAAAAGGAAACAATCAACAAAGTGGAGAGAACATGCAGAATGGAAAAAATATTTGCAAACTACTCATATGTCAGGGGATTAATAACTAGACTATGAAAGGAGCAGCAAAAATTCAGTAGGAAAAGTAATTAAATAATTCAATTAAAATGGGCCAATGATCTGAATAAAAGGAGAAAGAACATATATGAATGGCCATCAGGTACATGAAGTAACATTCGACAACATTGGCCTTCAGAAAAATGTAAATCGGAACTATAATGAAATTATCCTCTCACCCAAGTTAAAATGGCTTTTATCAAAAAGATAGACAGTAATGAATGCTGGCAAGGATGTGGAGAAAGAGAATCTCTCATATGTTGTTGGTGGGAATGCAAATTAGTGCACCCACTACAGAGAATGGTACGGAGGTTCCTCAAAATGCTACCATGTGACCCACCAATCTCACTACTATGTATATCTTCAAAAGAAAGGAATTCAGTATATTGAAAAGACATCTACATTCCCATGGTGATTGCAGCACTATTTACAATAGCTAAGATTTGGAATCAATCCAAGTGTTCCTCAACAGATGAACGGATAAAGGAGTTGTGGTACAGGGTGGTGCCTGTGGCTCAAAGAGTAGGGCACTGGCCCCATATACCGGGGGTGGCAAAAAAAATTGCAAAAAAAAAAAAAAAAAGTTGTGGTACATAAAACCAATGGAATATTATGTAGCCACAAAAAGAAAGAAATCTTGTCATTTGCAACAACATGAATGGAACTGGAGAATATTATGCTAAATGAAATAGGCTAACCACACAAAGACAAATCTGACGTGTTCTCACTCATATATGGGAGCTAAATACTAAAAACAATTGATCTCATAGAGACAGATTAAAATGACAGTCACTAGAGGATGAGAAGGGAAGCAGGAAGTGAGAAAAAAGTAGGAGTGGTTAATGGGTGTAAAAATGTAGGTGGGTAGTTACATAGGATACCATTTTATAGCACAACAAAGTGAGTAAGGGTATAATTAAGGTATAGTTTAAAATAACTAAAAGTGTGGAATTGGAACATTCTTAACACAAAGAAATGAAAAATTTGTGAGGTTATGGATACCCCATTTACCTTGATTTGATTAATTCATTGTATTCCTGTATCAAAATATTATGTGTACCCTATAAATCATCTGTATTAAAGGGCCATGGCATTAGGAAGGTTGAGAACCACTGCTATAAATATATACAACTATTATGTATCCATAGTAAGTAAAAATAAAAAAGAAATTAAAAAAGAAAAGAAAAATTGTGAAAAAAAAATGTGTCCTAAGAGCAACTATCTGCTCGAAGGAAAGAAAGAGGTAAGTTCAGGATGTATAGAAGATGAAACTAACAACAAATAGCCCTCACTTACCTCTCAGGGAAATAGCAAAATTGCCTTTTTAAGTTGTTTTATTTGGCAATGTGTTTACTACTTCAATTACCTAGGTAAATTTTGATAAGTTATTCAAGCTCCTGAATGATTTGTATTAATTTCTATTGAGCTCTAACAAACCCAAGAACATTTGCTTTTAAAATGCATAAGAAAATGCAAAACATATGTCTATGTTGACCACTGAAAAGCTAGTCTATAATGACAGCTTTTTATAGTATCTTATTAACTGTAATATATTCTTAAGAATGCTGCATAGAATATTTTCAATGTATAACAGAAAGGAGATCTGATATTAGAACCTTAGTGCATTCTGTATTCTACAGAGAGACATGCAGGATACATCACAAAGAGCAGTAAGGACATGCATCAAAACTAAGCATTAATTAATTTATTCATTCATTTATTCACTCACTCTCATATTCAATGAGCATTTCTTGGAAGCCCTCCCATGAATAAGGTGTTATTCTACCTAAAATTCTGCATAGGAACTTTTGTCTTAACACAGAGCTTACATTCTAGTGAGGGAAGGTGCTCAAGAAGTAAATAAGAAAATTTACTTTTCTTTAAGACTTTTCTTTAAACATTCATCAGGCTCTTGAATGATTTTTCATTAATTTATACCCAAGTGCATTTATATTGTCTCTCTGCCCAAAGCAGCTATTTTTAAACCCAAACCTTACTGCATCCAAATCTAACAAGAAATCACAAAAAATGTTTTTAAGAACCATTTTGAAACATGGTTGACAAGTTTATTCATCCTTCCTATTTCTATAGAGAAGTCGCTTAAGCCTATATCTGTAAAAAGAAAAAAGTTATAAAATGACAAAAATGTTGGGATGATTAGTATTAAACAAACTCTGGTGAAAGAAGCTCCTGTCACACTCAGCTAGTTCAGGAAGCAGACACCTTTCCCCTTGTTCTCTGATTGCCCTGTTTCATCACATACACTTACACAAGTCACCCAACTGGTTACCGTTCTCCCGTGTTCTGTTTTTGTAAGAGGGCACTTCTTTGACCCTAGCCACCCAAGAGAAGGCAATCAATATTGACAACCGCTGCAGGGAGAAAAGTGGAGATGATGGGAACATTCAACACGTGGAAATTCTCAGATTCCCAACATTGGAGTTTTTTTGCTCACATAAATTTCTAGGACTTTTGGCCAGTTAAAATATATCCTTTTATTTTTTTTAAAAAATGAAAATAGTGGTCACATAAATGAGTACTGTACCAATTCTTGGAAGGAAATTGCTTAATGTAGTCTGGTCATGATCAGTAAAACTAGTATTTATATTATACATTTGCTTACCATATTGGTTAGGTTTGAAGATCATTTAAAAGAATTTTGTGTTCTAGATCAGCCCAAATTCCTTGCCTGTTAATCTGACCCAAGTGTCCGGAACACAGTCATGGTCAGTTGTTAAAATCTCTTATAGACACTTGTGTATGGAGGAAACAAAGTCTATACTGGGATCTTGCAGGATATATTTATATGAAATAAATAGATTTCTTTAAAATGAATGACCTAATTTGTAGACACTGATATCTCTAGTAAAAGTGCCGATACCAGTACAAGAGGTACTCCTAACTCTATATCTCTACCTGAAAGACCAACTCTGGCAACTAGTGGCAATTATCTGAGTCAACTAGTAAAGTCAAAATCTGGGAACTGGGCAATATGCACTACTTATTCCTGTCCCATAATACCATAATTACCTTCTATCATCCTGTGTAGATTTATTTTTTTCCCAGTAGTGAAAGATATTTCGATACAGAAATAACAGACTCCATGACACAAGCAAGGCATAATGCAGTACTATGAGCCCATAGTAATGGGCCAAAAAGCTGGAGTGAAGAAACTGAAGATAAGGATTGCACAAATCGTCAACCCTTCAGGGAGCAAGGTGTTCTGATGTTCCCTCCTGAAGATGGACAGTGGAGTCTTGTCTAGCTTGCCTCCTACTATAACTTTCTGTACCTATGTTCATTCATTGCTTAACCTGAATAACAGTGGCTTCCTTGAAATAAAAAGAGGTACTATATAATGACTTTCAGTCAATGACAGACTATATATATGACAATGGTCCCAGAAGATTAAAATCCATATTTTTGGTTGGGCGTGGTGGCTCAGATTTGTAATCCTGGCACTCTAGGAGGCCAAGGTATTACTTGAGTTTAGGAATTCAAGACCAGCCTTAGCAACAATGATAACCTGTCTCTACTAAAAAATAGAAAAACTAACCAGGCATGGTGGTGCACCTTTGTGGTCCCAGCTACTTGAGAGGCTGAGGCAGTAGGATCACTTGAGCCCAAGAGTTTGAGGTTGCTGTGAGCTATGATGGCATGCTGGCACTGTAGCCCGGGCAACAGACTGAGACTCTATATCAAAAAACAAACAACAACTTACATTACTGTATTTTGTCTCTGTTTTTATATATGCAGATATACGAATGCTTACCACTGTGTTTTAATTGCCTTCAGTAGAAAAATATGCTTAACATTTTTGTATCCTGTCCTGTGTAATAGGCTATACCATCTTGGATTGTACACTGTGATGTTTGCACGATGATGAGATTATCTGATAGCACATTTCTCAAAAGGGATCCCTGTGTGAAATAATGCATGACTGTAACTGATTCATCTTTTAATAATCTGTATTTAGTAAAGCACCTGGCCAGAAAGAAAGAAAGAAAGAAAGAAGAAAAGAAAAAGAAAAGTGTTCATCATATTGGAATGATGATACTGGTTATTTATAAAAAACATGGAATTATTATTCATAACAAAGTCTTTTTTATGAGGATAGGCATTGATATATTTATATAGTCACTGGTTTTAATTCTATTCTAGCCATATGTCAACACAAGTTTATTTAAATACATTAATACAGTGATTTTTGGTCTTTTTGACATACACTTAGTAGAGAAATTGCAGGATCAAATGGCAAGTCTACTTTTAGATTCCTGAGTATTCTCTATACTTCTTTCCAAAAGGGATATATAACAAAGATAATTGCACCAGAATGTTCATTGTAGCTCAATTCATAGTAGCCAAGTCATGGAAGAAGACCAAGTGCCCATTGACTCATGAATGATTAATAAATTGTGGTTTATGTATGCCATGGAATATTACGCAGCCTTAAAAAGGGGGAGAGCTTACTTCTTTTTTATTTACATAGATGGTACTGGAACATATCCTACTTAGTAAAGAAACTCAAGAATGGAAGAAAAAAAATATCCCATGTACTCAGTACTATTATGAAACCAATTTACAATCTCTCACACTTTCATATGAAGAATAGATCACAACTATGGCCCAGGGTGAAGAGGAGAGATAGGAAGGGAGGAGAGAGGTCATATCGAGGGAGGATGAATGGTGGGATCACACCTATGGTAATGCAAGGGTATTTGTCGGATTTATTAAGTATAGAGTATGAATGTCTTAACACAATAATTAAGTAAATGAGATGAGGTTTATATTAACCAGTATGATATAAGTGCTCCTAATTCTATATGCAATCAGCACATTGTACCCCATACGTGCATTAATGTATACATGATCTATCCATTTATAATTTAGTTTAAAAAAACCCAAAATAAATACGTTATTTCAATACATTAATACATTTAGATGGGCTCTTTAGCCAGGAAAATTAAATATATTTGCCTAAGTGTGGGTTTACCCACTTGAGTACAACACTGAGATATGAAGTTTCTCTTCTGGTTTTTGCTACTGCCCCTTGGAGTACTCACAAAATTTGTAAATTTGTAGGAATAAAAAACAATCAAAAACTGTACCCACCAAATTTTTAAATTTATAAGAATAGAAATATCAAAACCTGAAGAAATGTGCTGGAACAGCATTATTATTATTATTATTAACAGACAATTATTAAAACACAAACATTATCATTTTATTTTCTACAAAAAGAAAAATACACTCTGACATCTGGTAATAGTTTTGTCTTCTCATCTATCATTTTCTCTTGGAAATTTCCTCTGCCCTTGCTTCCACGTGCGCGCGCACACACACACACACGCACACACATCTCAATCACACATGTCCCAAGCTGGGCTACTGCTCTTCTGTACTTCCCTAATGTGTTGTGTGTGTCTTTAACACACCCTACAACACGCTGTCTATGATTATACATTTCTCCATATCTCTCCCAATTGACTATAAACATCTCACGAGAAAAGACCATAGCTTGTTCACGTTTGAATCTTTATGACAGTGCTTGGGCTCATAATAAGCTCTCAAGAGATAGTTGTTGCATTGAATTGAAATGACTTCCACTTGGGTTTCACAGTAGAATACTCATTACTTATCAAACTTATCAGGGGACAAGTCTCTGGCCTCATTTTCATTTGTATTTTAGCCATGATTTTGCCTACTGTCAATCACCATGGAGTAGAAAAGCAAACTGGACTATGGTGAGCCAAATTAACTGGACCTGTGATAACCTCATCAGCAAAAAGCCCTGAGCCATCAAGCCGACAAATCATCAGTTGCAGCCTATGATTATCATGGAAACCTGGTTTTATGACTTTGATGTCAAATCACCTTGCCAAATACTTCCTTTTGTTTGAAAGATATTCATAACAATCACGAAACTAATGACATGTAGTAAACATTTTCAATTTCCCAAGCACCTAGATACATATAATTTTTATTTCAGTTAATGATCTGATTAACCTAAGTAGATAAAGCCCTCTAATGTCTCTGTTTCTCCAATTTTAAGGTATTTGACTTAAATTTGGTAGTAATGAAGTAATTATTCAGGCCAGATTCTTTTTTAATACAGATGTCTCCATCATAAGACTTTTTGTTTTGTTTCATTTTAATTGAATCTTACATATCTTCATTTCTGGCACATAGTAGATGCTCAGTAGTTAATATTTAAACTTACTATATGGCAAAAAATATTATAATGTGTGATCTTACATGGTCTCACAGCATTAAAACTTCCTCAAAAATCTTCACAATAATCCTTTAAGACAGGTGATAATATTATCTGCGTCTTTAAAAGGTTAAATAACTCACCCAAGGTCAAGTTAAGAACATGGACTATTGTTTTAACCACAACTCTTTGTAAATATTTTTTGAATAAATGGCCAAATGCATTTTCAAGCATATTTTTAAAAAATATGGTATTTTTTAAAAGTATTAATTGGTCATTTAGAAAAATGTAAGAAAAGATCCCATAGAAAATGTAAATAATTTTTAATCTTACAAACATAAAATATTATTTATATACTTTCATGATTTAGTCTATGCAGGTGAATATGTGTGCTTGGGCATAAAGTTGATATCTTAGTGGACACAATGAATATCAAGTTTTAATTCAACAATATTTCATGAATAATTTCCTGTCATTAATAATCTTCCACTACATGAGAACTATTTTAAGAGATAATATTTTTCTATTTCACCTCAAGAAATGTTTATGATTTGTAGAGTAGAATTATGACTTTTGGAATTTTGAGCTATGTATAACTTTTTTTGCTGCATGCTAGTATAGTCATGAACATCGTTATAAATAAAAATTTAGGCTCATCAATAATTTGTCTCTTAGGAAAAATGCTACAGGTTGTATTAAAGCATTAATGAGAAAAAGTTGTTTGTTTTTTCTTTTCCCCAATGTAATTCCATGCTGTCTCAAATGAAGATTTTATCCTGGTTATAGTTTAGGCCTTAATTAGTTAAAATTTATGCTAATTTTTCATAAACTTTAGAGACAAATGGCTCACACTGTAGTACATTTTAATAAATGTTGTGAGTATATGACACTACAGACATGGATGATGTTTTGGCAGCCTCCACTGAGTATTTCCTCTTTTTTACAGTCAACAGTTGTACAGTTTGATTTTTTAAAAAAAGACAGACAAGAAAAGACACAGAGAGAGAGAGATGATAAACATAAGCAAGAAATTACGGCTATGATGTAACAGATTACAGATTTTTTTTATTTTTCTTTCTTTTTTTTTGCATTTTGTTTAGTTTTATTAATTTTTTTCTTTTATTGTTGGGGATTCAGTGAGGGTACAAGAAACTATGTTACACTGGTTACATTTGTTGGGCAAAGTCCCTCTTACAATCGTGTTTTGCCCCCAAAAGGTGTGGCACACACCAAGACCCCACACCCCTTGCTCCTTCCCTCTCTCTGCTCTTCCTTTCCGCACCCCTCCCTCATTCTTTCTCTCTCTGCTTTCCCCTTCCCTCACCCCCATCGTGTCCATAATTGTCATTAATTGTCCTCATATCAAATTTGAGTACATGAGATTCATGCTTCTCCATTCTTGAGATGCTTTACTAAGAATAATGGGTTCCACTTCCATCCAGGTTAATACAAAGGCTGTAAAGTCTCCATTTTTTAATGGCTGAATAGTATTCCATAGTGTACATATACCATAGCTTGTTTATCCGTTCCTGGATTGGTGGGCATTTAGGTTGTTTCCACATTTTGGCGATCGTAACTTGAGCTCCAATAAACAGTCTAGTGCAAGTGTCCTTATGATAAAAGGATTTTTTTCCTTTTGAGTAGATGCCTCGTAATGGGATTGCAGGATCAAATGGGAGGTCTAGCTTGAGTTCTTTGAGAGTTCTCCATACTTCCTTCCAAAAATCAGTTTGCAGTCCCACCAGCAGTGTAAAAGTGTTCCCTTCTCTCCACATCCACGTCAGCATCTGCAGTTTTGAGATTTTGTGATGTGGGCCATTCTTACTGGAGTTAGATGGTATCTCAGGGTGGTTTTGATTTGCATTTCTCTAATAATTAGGGATGATGAGCATTTTTTCATATGTTTGTTAGCCATTCTTCTGTCTTCTTTAGAGAAGGTTCTATTCATGTCTCTTGCCCATTGAT
>CAUYON010178651.1:0-16992 GCA_963573935.1 Arctocebus calabarensis
ACAGGTGTCTCCTCAGCAGTTGTCCAGCCTTTTTGGCAATTGGAGCCTCTGGTGGAGGTTGGAGGTCCCCCTCCTTGCCTGTCATCCAGCCCGCTGGCTCTTCAGCTGGCTGCCACACCACCGACACTGCCGAGGAGGAGGAGGCAGAAGGTCCGCCAGCCCCGCTGAGCTGGCTAGGGCGCCAATGGTCCTGCATCAATTCTCCCTCTCTGAGTAGAAACTCCAACTGCTGTTAGGGAAAAGAGTGTTTCCATTTCTTAATATCCCTCTCAACTCTGGGTCTTTGTTATAATCCATTCTCATCAGCACCCGCATGGAGCTTGGGGTTAGCTTGCTCCTGTGTCCCTTTGGTAGGTCACCACCAGCCTGACACTGGATGCAAACACTCCCCTTGTTCTTTCTTCTCCCCTTGTTCCATCTATTTCTTCAAAGAATCCTACTTCTTTTTAGTGGAGTATAGTTCAGAAACAAAATCTAGGTACTTGTAGAAGCCCTTTTGTTTGGGACAGTTCAACATCTCCCTAACTCCTGACACATGTGAACTCACAGATGTGTTATGTATTGAGTTTTTGAGTGAACACAGATGGAAAATGGTGGAGATAGTCAAATTGAAAATGCTGCACAGGCCCAGCATCTCAGACAGTCCTCACAGACTTGGTCCCTGGTCCATGACACCAGAGCCTTCCCTGCCCTGGATTCCCATTTCCCTCCTTGGGGGCTGCCTTCACTGTTGAGGGGGGCCTTCTGTTCCCACACATACCAGCAGAGAAGGCTGTTTCTTCTGGGAGACCTGTGTGTACTCCAAAGGCAGCAGCCTGGGATGGTCTGGCCCCTCCGTGTGACACACCCAGTAAGACCTGGCGCTTATGGGTTGAAGGTCAGTCTGTCTGCCTTCCACATTCACTACAGTGTGATGATGGCAGGTAGGTCTTTGTGGGCACTGAAGCCCTAGAGAAATGACCTCATGAGGTCACATACCAGTGAGTGTGGCTCTCATGAGTGTGGACCCCTCGTGAGTATGGGCTCCCTAAGTGTGGTCTCCCTGTGAGCATGGCAGGCCAGAACTGCCCTGTTGCCCTCCCTTGTAAGCTGTGAGGAGGGTTTTCTCTCCAGGGCAAGGATGAAATGTGTGATGTCCCCCGGTCTCCCCTCTTCAGCCAGCCAGAAGGAAGGGGCCGTCTCCCTGACCTTATGTGCTGATCCCAGGACAGGTCTGGGCCTGGGGCCCCCGAGCTCTCCCAGACATGAGGTGTAGTTGATAGGGCCGAAAGTAGGAACTTGCCCAAAAAGGAACTGTCCTGCCCAGGATGGGTTTTGGACCAGCAGTCCAAAAAGCAACTGCTCATATCCTCACCCTACATGGATATCAGCCAGTTCAGACTGAAGACTCAAGAGTATTCCTATAAACACCACTCCCTTCCCCCTTCCTTTTTACCCTTACAGGAGCCCACTCGGACCCTCAATTGCAGGAAGCAAAGAGACACCACGCCCATCACTCCACCCCTGTGTAATAGACTAAAAAAAACTGGGAGGATAGGGCTGAATGTAGAAACTCATACAAATAGAACTGTCCCTCCCCTACCAAAGGAATGAGTGTGTGAAAGTCCCACCCAGGATGGAATGAGTGCACCAATCCCTACACTCCAACCATTATGCTCCTACCTTGACTTAACCCACGTGCTGACTTCTTTTTCAAATTCAGCCCATTTGCCACTGAGTGAAATAAAGGCCACGTTGCCCACACGGAACCTGGACTCTGCTTCCTTTTGTTTATGTCTGGTAATAACCTCTCATTTTTGGTCCTTGACCTCACAGTGGTGGTCCTCTGGCTTGCCAGGGTCTCAGCCTGCCTCCCCTGTCCTGTCTGAGGACACACTGAGATGAACACCAAGAAGTAGGTACTTGCTTTATCACAGACTTTCTTGGCCTCCAGGGCTGTGGCCTTGTGTCCTCAAGGCTCTCTGCTGGACATGGACTGGATTTGAGCCACTTCTCCAAAAAGCTGCCATATACTGCTGCAGGACTGGTGTGTTTTTGAGCACAGCCCATTCTTGTTTCACAAAATTGGTTGTTTTATTTTCTTTACTATGATCCTTGACTCCTGGTGGAGCCCTCTGGACCCCCAAGCCAGGAGAACAACAGGGGTTCAGGAAGTGTTTTGATTTTTTTTTTTTTTTTTTTTTTGAGATAGAGCCTCAGGCTGTCACCCTGGATAGAGTGCCATGGCATCACAGCTCACAGCAACCTCCAATTCCTGGGCTCAAGTGAGTCTCCTGCCTCTGCCTCCCAAGTAGCTGGGACTACAGGCGCCCACCACAACACCTGGCCAATTTTTGGTTGCAGCTGTCTTTGTTGTTTGGCGGCCCGGGCTGGATTCCAACCAGCCAGCTTAGGTGTATGTGGCTGTCGCCTTAGCCCATTGAGCCACAGGCACCGAGCCTGATTTTTTTGTTGTTTTTGTTGTTGTGTGTGTGTGTGTGGTTTTTGGCCAGGGCTGAGTTTGACCCTGCCACCTCCAGCTTTTGGGGCCAGGGCCCTACTCCTTTGAGCCACAGATGCTGCCCACAGGAAGTGTTTTGAAAAGGGAAATCCCCACAAACATGAAAAAGCAGCCTAGAGTCTGGGAGAATCAAAATCTTTTAGGATATCTTGTGTGGCATATTTGAGTTTTATGTTGCTAAAGGATAATTTTCAGGGCAGTGCCTGTGGCTCAGTGGGTAGGGTGCCAGCCACATATATGGAGGGTGGTGGGTTCAAACCCTGCCCGAGCCAAACTGCAACAAAAGAATAGCTGGGCATTGTTGCGGGCACCTGTAGTCCCAGCTACTCTGGAGGCTGAGGCAAGAGAATTGCCTAAGCCCAGGAGTTGGAGGTTGATGTGACACCACATTACTCTACCAAGGGTGATAAAGTGAGACTCTGTCTCTTAAAAAAAAAGATAATTTTCAAAAAAGGGGAAAGTGGCTTGGTCCCTGTGGCTCAAGTGGCTAAGGCGCCAGCCACATACACCTGAGCTGACGGGTTCAAATCCAGCCCAGGCCCACCAAACAATAATGACGGCTGCAACCAAAAAATAGCTGGGTGTTGTGGTGGGCGCCTGTAGTCCCAGCTACTTGGGAGGCAGAGGCAGGAGAATCGCTTCAGCCCAGGAGTTGGAGGTTGCTGTGAGCTGTGATGCCACAGCCCTCTATCCAGGGTGACAGCTTGAGGCTCTGTCTCAAAAAAAAAAAGGTAAAGTCACAGTTCTTTTATAGATAAAAAAAAATGAACAAAGGATAAGAAATATAACTCATGAGGGAACAGGCCCAACCCAAAGAGCAGACACAGGTGCAGGTTAGGGATGATGAAACAACTATATAAGCAGAGGCAAAGCTGTGTCTCCTCTGTGTGCAGGGAGTGGCTGGCGCCTGGGCCTACAGTGGGGACATTGTGTTCCTCACTGCCCAGGCCACTGGTGGAGCTCTCCGTAGCTGCAGGGGCCCAGCTGGGTGCTCAGGTTCTCAGACATTTGCCTTCCTAGAGCACCTGATGGCAGCATCCTGCAGCCCTAAGTGACCTAAGTGACCAACAGAGCTGCGCCCCCTGCAGTGTGCAGTGGCTGTGTGTGTGTGGGGGGGGGAGGGGGCACAGAGCTCAGCACCTCTGCAGGCTGGTGACTCTTTCATGCGACCTGTTGCTGGATCCACACAGCATGGCTCAGCCCATCCCCAACGCCTGGTCACAGGGACAGCCAGAGCTGTCATAGCCTCACCCAGCACTGAAAACTCGCACATGGTATATATGAGCCCGGCTGGCTGCCTTCAGCAAGTCCTACCAAAGACATCAAGTCTACAGCTGTCCCAGCCTCACAGGGCTCACAGTTCCCACCAGCATCTTAGTCCCAGTGCCTGAACAGAACTGGCACGTGCATCCCACAGCCCTGCCCCTCTGACCAGGGCATAGAGGCCAGAGAAGAGGCATGATCCCATCTCTGTCTTGTTAGCACCTGCTCACCCTGGGCAGAACCAGAGCAGGGGCTTGAGTCTGTAAGGACACAACAAGTTAAAAATTAGATGGTTAATTCTCCTTGTTGAAATTGGGCAGCACCTGTGGTTCAGCGAGTAGGGCGCCAGCCCCATATACCGAAGGTGGTGGGTTCAAACCCAGCCTCGGCCAAACTGCAAAACAGAAAAATAGCCAGACGCTGTGGCAAGTGCCTGTAGTCCCAGCTACTCGGAAGGCTGAGGCAAGAGAATTGCCTAAGCCTAGGAGTTGGAGGTTGCTGTGAGCTGTGTGACCCCACGGCACTCTACCCTCTACAGATGGTGATAAAGTGAGACTCTGTCTCTACAAAAAAAAAAAAAAGAAAGGAAATGGGGAAAATATCCCCCCTTTAGAAATCGTAAGTACTTTATTGCTTTGAAATGTATGTAAATCCCTATGAAGACTAATAGGCCTTTTGTCAGATTTAGGGCCCAGAGCTATCTTTCCCAAGAACCTAGGAACCAACTCTTTGAAATGAAGACCTCTAGGCAGACAGCACCCCTGTCTCCTTGCTTCTGTGGGAGGGTGGGAGCCTAACTCCTGTGGGTGGAGCAAAATTACCTCCCAGTTTGTTCCTCTTCTGGATAAAGCCAATTAACAAATCCAAGTGGGTTTAGGGTGAACTATTTGTCAAGGGCTTTAGGAGTTCTGTGCCAGGGACTAGGGACTAAGAACAGATAGGTTTTTTTTTCTTTCTTGTTTTAAGATGGAGTCTCTCTTTGTTGCCAGGCTAGAATTGCAGGTTGCAGTGGTGTGATTATAGCTTAGAGCAACCTCAGACTCTTGGGCTCAAATGATCCTCCTGTTTCATCCTCCTGAGTTACTGGGACTACAGGTGTGTGACACCATGACCAACTACTTTTTCTGTTTTTAGCAGAGAAAGGTCTTGCTCTTGCTTTGGCTGGTCTCGAACTCTTGAGCTCAAATGATCCTCCTTCCTCAGCCTCCCAGAGTGCTAGGAGTATGGGCAGAAACCTCCCAGCTGGCCTAGACTAGGTAATTTTTAGTCGTCCTGGTGTTTGTCACCTACAGGCTGTGTGAGTGCCTTTCTGTGTAGGCACAGCTCCATTCTACCCCTGGAGAGTGCTGGAGGCCACTGCAGCTGTGGCTCCTAAACCTGGATGAGCACTAAAGTCCCCTGGAGGCTTGAAAAACCTATACCCAAGTCCCACCCTAGCCCAATTTGCCACTGCAGATGACTCGATATGCAACCAAGTTTGAAAATGGGCAGTTCCCAAAGTGTGGTCCACACCCTGGAATTCTCTGAGTGGTGGAAGTCTTTGGGGTTTGTAATGAGCCCTTTTCAATCTCCCCTGAATCTACACTTAGTGAGGTGACTCCTGGGTAGTCCCTAGATAGCTTCAGATGGGGGCTGGTCACCAGAAGGGCCAACCATGTGAGTAGAGGGCGGGAAAGGCTCTTCCTCGCCCTCGGGGAGGAGACAGGGGCTGGAGGTTGAGTGCAATCACCAGTGGGCAGTGATCTACTCCGTGAGCCTCTCTAATGAAACTTGGATGAAAACTGGACACTGAAGCTCTGGGGAGCTTCCTGATGGGTGAACTGTGCTGGGCATGTGGCACAGCCCAGGCTCATGGGGACAGACACTCCTGATCTCCTCGCCCCTCAACTTCATCCTCTGTGTTGCTTCTTCTGGCTGTTCCTGATCTGTATTGTTCATAATAAAAGAACCCCCATGAAGAAAGCGACGGCTTCAGTGAAAGGCCTTCTAGTGACTAAACCTGAAAGGGTCATGGGAATCCTCAAATTTATGGCCAAGTCAGTCTGAAGTGCAGGAGGCCCCAGGTGGCATCTAAAGTGGGGGCAGTTTTGTGGGACTGAGCCCCTAATTCTGGGGTCTGGTGCAAACCCCAGGTCACTAAGGTCAAAATTGGGTGACCTGTAGGATGTCCCACAGTGCTGATGGAGTGGTATCTATGCTCACCTGTCCCTTCCTCTTACGTCTCTCTGCTTCCTGCAATCACACGTCTGTCCTCTCCAAGTCATCAAGCCTGGCTAAGGCCCACCAACTTTGAGCTACGAGGCCTCTGATTGAGGCTGACAACACCTCCGAAGGGGGTCAGACCCAGATCTGGGGGAGCTCCCAGAGCCTGAGCAGAGGCCTCTCTGGGCCCAGAGATGCCGCCAAGAACATGTAGTCCTACTGGAGGTCAGCCCCTAGCTGAGTGAGCCTGGCTTGGCATCCCTACCCACCCCAACACACTTAGCACCACTTGGGATTCTGTTTCCAGGCAGCTGTCCTGGCTGCCCCAGAGCTCCCAGGGCCAGGCCTGTGTTTACTTATTTCCCCTGCAGGAAGGAGTCCAAGACAGATGCATAGACAGACAGACATCAAGCCGAGTGGAGTTTTATTAGCAGCATGTAGGAGGCATTATGCCTCCTAGGGTCTGAGAGAGAAGGTTCTTGCTCAGTGGACTTGGGTTGGTCATGCTGCAAGGGAAGGTCCTCACTGGAGGGGGTCCTCTGCAGGAGACACGGGGGACTCAGACGCAGTGCAGAGACCAGTCGGAGGGGGGCAGTTCTCATGGGGCTTTTATGCTCTCTAAGGTCATGTGGCAAAGGCACGGGCTGTGCACACAGGGTGAGCAGGACAGCATCCCACCAGTGACAGCTCTGAGGCCTTGGCCAGTCTCTGCCTCCCGGAGCCCCTTCTGCTCACAGCAAGTGCCCACAGAGGCCTGCAGCCGGCACACTGGTGAGCAGAGTTGCCTCTGTGCCTGGCCCCAGCTGTCACCTGGCCTGCTCTTGCACTGCACCTGCCCTCAGGGCCCTGCTGTAGACCCAATACCCCTGGAGGGGTGTTCAGGGGTCTCCGAGACGCTTACCTAGGATGGGGTCCAGACACCTCATGGCGCAGCGGCTGAAGCAGCACCTCTTGTTGTCCCTACACTGGCTGTCCATGAAGCACTCACCCTTCTCCTTGCAGGGCTGTGGGAGCAGGGGGGCCTGCACCCGGGGGCAGTGGCCGGCCTTTACGTCAGGTACTGGGGGAGAGCCAGGACCTTTATCACCCAGAGCCCCGTGACGCTCACCCACCTTTCTGGGCCTACCTCCTACACCCCTGGCCCAACCAAACCCTGTTTTACAAACGAGGAATTTGAGTCCAGGGAGTCTCCCTTCTGCTGACCTCAGGGCAGGACTCCCCACGGCCACTCTGGTCGCCAAGACCGCTTGGCCTCACCCACCCGACAGTGTCAGGTAAGCTGGGCTCACGGGGCTGAGTGTTCAGGGCTGCTGTGAGGGTGAGCCAGCTCAAGGTGCCCAGCTCAAGGACAAGCTGGTTCCTCCCTCCACAGACAGAGCCATGCTGTTGGCGTGTGGGGTCGGGCCAGGTTGGCTTACCGATGATGGGGGTTTTGCAGGAGCGGCCGCCACAGGCATTGGGGCAGCACTTGGTGTTGCCCTGGCATTCGTCATTAGAGTTGCAGGATTTGTCACAGGGTGCTTCCTCAGAGGACCTGGCCTCAGGGCACACGGCCTTCCCTGTGCACAAGATGGGCAGGTGTCTGGGGGCACAGGCCTCCTGGCCCTGGGCTCCGCAGCAAAAGACATATTGAAGGCCAGGGAGAAACAATGGGAGCCTGGCCCTCAACAGCCTGCTGTGGCATTTCTTAGAAGGCAAGAAAACCAACCAGAAGTGTGACAGGGATGACAAGAGGATACAAAGCCAGCTACTAACATAAGGAAGAAAGGGCACAGGCCTGCTGCAGGTGGCAGGAAGGTAAAACCTTGACCAGAAGTGGCCAGGGCTTGGGGACAACCTCTCTTATCCCATCTCCTGCCTGTCCTGCTCACTCCCAGGCCTGGGCACTTCTCACTGGGGATGGCAGCTTCCACTGGGTAGGGATAGTGTCTTGCTTTTCTGCTATCCCTAACTCCTTCCCCAGCCGGAGCCTCCTCTGTTCTTTCCACCCTAGAGATCTTGTCCCCATAACCAGACTGCCAGAGTTAGCAGTGCCTTGGGACCTACTGGGAGTGGAGATCAGTTGTGGGGATCTTCCTGGGTGTCTCCCTGGAGAAAGGAGGGTAGGTTGGATCTACCTGGAAGGATGAAGTCTGGGGCCAGAGCAAGGGCCACCTCCAGGGTGAGCAGGGCCAGGGCTAGGCGGAGGATGCAACGCATGGTGGCGGCAGCAGGCAGGCACAGCAGACGACGGCCCCAAGTCCTGGGGTGCTTTTCAAGGATGCAAGGAGGAGGAGGAGGGGTGGGGTGGGGCCCAGTCTGGTGTGTCCCCGGTTGGGCTGAGGTGCTTCCTCCTTGGACGCAAGGAGAGGCCAGGCCCTGGCTTGGGGAAATGGCCAAGAGACCTGGGGCAGCCAACACAGTTAGGGTCATGTGTTTAAGTAAAAAAAAAAAAAAGTGTCTAGTTAGGTTGCCTTTCCCTCTCCATTTAAAAAGTAATGCATGTTTATTATGAAAATTAAGAACATTAAGGGCAGAGGAAGGAAGAGATAGGACCTGTCACAGACATGTGATACAGCAGTCATTTAAAATGGTTGTGTAGGGAACCTCCCGGACAAAAGAATGGACTGTCCCCAAATTTGTGCAGTCACGCAGGAGCAAAATAGGAGGTGGATAGCAAGTGCCAGGGGGCTATCTCCGAGGGCAAGTCTCTTTTGGTGCTTTTTTTGTAGCTTTCTGGACTTTTCTAGAGTAAAAAATGGGCCTTCTTGAGTTTGCAAACTGCACACTCCCTGCAAAGGATGTCGGGCACTTGCACAAAGGGGAGGGAGGCCCCGTGGTGGGAAGATGTACAGGGCAGACACTGGGAAGCCCTCTTCCCAGAATGGGCCCTCCTGTGCCAAGTAAGTGGGTGCCAGGAAAACATGCCCCCTCTGCTGTGGGGCATTTCCTTGATCCTCTTGCCTGGAGGGCTTGGACAAGGAAGAGAGCTGTGGGGATTGTGGAGCCAAGGCCTCTGCCCTGGGGATCCTGGAGGTGACCATATGCTTACTGAAGGCCAGCACTCAGCTCCTGGTCCAGGCCGCACTCTTGTCCAGTCTGGGTCCCTTGTCGTAGGCCTAGAGACTCTTTTTTTTTTTTTCTGAGACAGAGCCTCAAGCTGTCACCCTGGATAGAGTGCTGTGGCATCACAGCTCATAGCAACCTCCAATTCCTGGGCTCAGGAGAGTCTCCTGCCACCGCCTCCCAAGTAGCTGGGACTACAGGCGCCCGCCACAACGCCCGGCCTTTTTTTGGTTGCAGCCATCATTGTTGTTTGGTGGGCCCAGGCTGGATTCGAACCCGCCAGCTCAGGTGTACCTGGCTGGCGCCTTAGCCCATTGAGCCACAGGCGCCGAGCCAGCCTAGAGACTCTTATTTTGGACGTAGAACCCCTTAGATTTCCCCTGGGGGTCACAGGCTGTGCCACTCTACCCTGGGATGTCCCAGCTCAGAATGTGCTTGTATGTTTCCACCTCTGTGTGCCCACAGTGTGGTGTGGGCCTCGCATGGCCCATGAAGCCCCTCTGCAGAGCTCTGGGCCTCAGTCCTGGGCCCCCCCGGGGCGGCCAGCCCGGGCTTTCAGGGAGTGGGTCTGGAGATGCTGGCCATGGTGACTTGTCACCTCCCATTCCTCTCCACAGCTGCAAGTTTACAAATGCTTCACATGAGCCATTTCACCTTCCTGGGAAGGAGGACAGACGCAGACTGGGGCTTGGAGGATTGAGAGGTGGAGAGGCCAAAGTCGCTCCCTGGCAGGCTCTGGGGGCCTTTGTCTCTCTGTCTTCTGTCTTTTCCCACCTACACCATGAATGGGTTGGGATGTAAAGTCTGAGTCCTTCTCGCTCAGATGGGTCTGAGGCCAGAGCTGACCCTGTCGAGGAACTCAGGTCCCGATCACAGCCCCACAGTGTGAGTCCCGGGCCTTGGCCCCTGCTTCCTGAGGGTGCGGAGTGGCACTTCCTCCACCAGCAGCTCCCATCTCTGCAGGGCCAGCTATGCAATTTTCAGGGCACTTGTGCAAGGAAGAGAAAAAAGTGCTGGTAAAGGAACTGAAATACAAAGGGTTTTTTTTTTTCCTTCAGTCTCTCCACTGGTGTTTTTCACAGTAAGTAAATAAAAATTAAAATTACATGTCATTAGCAATATTATCCATAACCTGTTTGTTGTGCAACCAGGTCAAATGCAAACACAAGAGCAGTTCGCTTTTATGCAGAACCCCCCAAATCTCACACTGCATTTCTAGCACACCTGGGCACACGTGTAACACAACAGTGAATGTGCTGCACAAAACTAACTCAACTGGTTTCCTTTCATTTATTTTTTTCTCCTTGTTTTTTTCTTTTTCCTATTTAGATCCATGTCTTGTTCTCAGGAAACAGTTTCTTTCTCTCTTTTGTTTTTTGTAGAGACAGGGTCTCACTTTATTGCCCTCGGTAGAGTGTCATAGTGTCACACAGCTCACAGCAACCGCCAACTCCTGGGCTTAGGTGATTCTCTTGCCTCAGCCTCCCAAGTAGCTGGGACTACAGGCGCCTGCCACAACACCCGGCTATTTTTCTGTTTTGCAGTTTGGCAAGGCTGGGTTTGAACCCGCCATCTTCCGTATATGGGGCCGGCGCCCTACTTGCTGAGCCACAGGCGCTGCCCGGAAATAGTTTCTTTTTAAGCAGTCTGATTTTTTTCACCAATACCATGAACTGGTTGATTGTATGTATCAGAACTGCCATGACCAACGAGTGTGGCCAGAGGCTACCAAGGCCTGCGCTGCTTCTTATGGTCTCATACCTATATGCACTTTCATATTTATGAGGATAAAAAGTTGCATTCAGTCTTTATTTTTGTCTTTCTTTTACTGATTGATTGATTGAGACAGGGTCTTCCTCTGTCACCTAGGTTAAAGTACAGTGGTGTGATCACAGCCCACTGTAACCTCAAACTCCTGGGCTCAAGTGATCCTCCTCTTTCAGCCTCCAGAGTAGTTGAGACTCCAGGCATGCGCCACCACACCTGGTTATTTTTTTGTGTGTTTTGTAGAGATGGAGTTTTGCTGTGCTACTCAGCCTGGTCTCAGACTCCTGGCCTTAAACAATCTTCCCTTCTTGGCCTCCCGAAGTGCTAGGGTTACAGGCACGTGCCAGTGCACCCAGCCCTTATTGTTGTTTATTTTTAATTGATATGTAATCCACATGCCATATAATTCACCCTCTAAACTGTGCACGTCAGTATTTTTTAGCATATTTGAAAAGTTGTGCAGCCTCCATCTC
This sequence comes from Arctocebus calabarensis, assembly GCA_963573935.1. Classification (NCBI taxonomy): domain Eukaryota; kingdom Metazoa; phylum Chordata; class Mammalia; order Primates; family Lorisidae; genus Arctocebus; species Arctocebus calabarensis. Next base: position 11,251 of record CAUYON010178651.1, read on the forward strand.
TAATTCCAGAGCATTTCCATCACCCTAAAAAGAAGCCTTGTGCTCACCGGCAGTTACTACCTATCTCCCTCCTGCCCCAGCCCCTGGCAACTACCAATCTATTTTCTGTGTCTGTGGATTTACCTGCTTTGGACATTTCGTGTAAGGGAATCATATAGTATGTGACCTGTTGTATGCAGCTTCTTTCACTGAGCACAGTGTTTCTGGGGTTCCTTCGGGGTGCAGCACGTGCTGATGCTCCCTTCACCCGGCCTCAGGACCGTAACGTGCCATGGTGTGAAGCACACACCTCGTTGATCCACTCATCCAGTATGGGCATTGGGTTGTCTCCACTTTTCGGCCACTGTGGAGAGTGTTACTGCAGCCACATGTGATGGTGACTCTCAACACGGCTGCACCCTGCCCTGTTTCCCTCCCCAGCTGTGCCGTCATTTTCAGTGGAACTGGCCGACTTGTACAGGGAAGAAGGCCAGTAGGAAAGGACAGGACAGGGCTCCCTGGCCGCTTGTGTTTCTCAGAAAGTCATGTGTCCTTTAGTCTGTCAGGGAGCCGGGACTCACTCCCTGGGTCCCTATGCACACAGGGCAGCCGGGCCTGGGACACGCGTGCACATGAGTTTGTTGCTGTTTTCGGATGCATGTTCCATTGTCTTGCCAGATTTCACTTACAAGCTCACATTCAAATTAGTAAGAATTTCAAGATGTGACAGCAGAATGTTAAACAAGCCTGGCACATGCAACTGTGCAGGCTGCTGGCACCAAGTGTCCCCTGGAGCCCCTGCTCCTCCAGCTCTGGCACCTCCTGGCAGGCTCAGCCCCTCCTGGTCCACACCTCAGCTCAGCCTCTGCCCTTACACCTCTTGGGGGTCCAGGGTCTCACCCTCTTCTTTTCTCCCCATGCACCTTCCGCAGGGTCCATTCTTTGGAGGCCCTGAACTGCTGTGTCCAGAGTCTGCCAGGTCCAATCCCATGAAACCCAAAACATGACCACCTGTGCCTCCCTGCTTCTCCCCAGGGCTCTCCTATGACCTTCACCTGGTTTCAGGGCCCTGGCTCTCCCACCTACTCCCAGCAGTAAATGACTTACTCTGGCCTCACAGAGAAGTGTGAGGCCAGCAAGCCCCCACGGTCACATCAGGCCTAGCTGCATCCCCTTCTTCCTCCTCTCCTGTGTTCCCTTCATCACTGTTATTTCTGGAAAAAAGCCACAGCCATGGAAGGATCAAAACGGACACGCCCAGAGCAGGGGAAGCAGTGGCGTTCCCACTCAACCCCCAGCCTGCTGTTCTCCCTCCTGGAGGCTTATTTTCTACTCTTTTCAGAGATAATCAAAGCATGTTCGACGGATGTGGAGGTCTGTTCTCTGTAAAAATATAATTTATACATGTGTATACACTGTTTCCCCCTTCCTTTTTCTCCACTTAGCAGTACCTTGGGGATTGGTGATTTTAGGGACGCATAGATTCACTTTTCAATGGCATGGGTGTCCAGGTGGCTTCTGAGTCTTCGCTACAGTTGGCCTGCTTTGTGCCTGTGAGTGGGAACCTCTGCAGGGTATGAGTGTAGAAGCAGAATTGCTGGGTAGAGGGGTCCATGCATTGTCTATGTGGTGAGTCCCGCCCAAGTGTCCTCCCAAGAATCTGTCCCAATTCCTGCTGATGCAGCTAGATGGGAGGGGCCAGCCCCCAACATGGCACCGTCAAACACTCTCATCTTGCCTGCTGGGTAGATAGATTTATGGGTAATGGTGAAGTTTTCATTTTTACTCTTTTTTAAAAGATGATTTTAAACATGCAGCAGCGTTTAATAAGTACCCATACACCAATTGTTTAGATTAATAATTGTAAACATTTTGCCAGATTTGCACTACCATTCTTTTTGTTGTTGAAGTTCTTTAAATCTCATTTATCATGTCATTTTATTCCCAAATAATTTTGCAGAAGCTGGAAGCCTCGGAGCTGTTTTCCTATGTAGGTAATTCTCCTACGTTTAAAACAACTGCTCAGGCTGGGCACGGTGGCTCACGCCTGTAATCCTAGCATTCTGGGAGCCTGAGGCAGGTGGATTGCTTACAGGTTCAAGACGAGCCTGAGCAAAAGTGAGACCCTGTCTCTACTAAAAATAGAAAAAACTGAGGCAAGAGGATCACTTGAGCTCAAGAATTGGAGGTTGGTGTGAGCTATGACACCACAGCACTCTACCCAGAGTAATAGCTTGAGACTCTGTCTCAACCCCCCCCTAAAAAACCCCAAACAAACACACAAACAAACAAATTAAAAAAACCCTGCTCAACTGCTAGTTCTGTCCCATCTGCTTTACAGATGAAGTGTGTGATTTCAGGTTAGCTGGGTCTTTCTCTATGTAGTGTCTGGCTTCTGCAAAGTGAGTGCAATCTGGCTCAGCACCTGTAGCTCAGTGGTTAGGGCGCTGGCCATGTGCACTGGGGATGGTGGGTTTGAACCTGGCCAGGGCCTGCTAAACAACAGCAACAAATAGCTGGGCATTGTGGCGGGTCCCTGTAGTCCCAGTTACTTGGGAAGCTGAGGCAAGAGAATTGCTTAAACCCAAGAGTTTGAGGTTGCTGTGAGCTGTGACACCATAGCACTCTACTGAGGGCCACATAGTGAGACTGTCTCAAAAAAAGTGTGCAGTCCTCCTTCAAAGGGTCCCTGCAATCCCAGGTCCCCCAGATCCCTACCCTTTCCCCCTACCATGTCCTCTTTCTCAGGGAAGATCTATGGCCCCTCCTCCTGTGTCTGCTGAGCCTACTGCTGTGGACATCTCTTCCAACCTGCTCAGCAGCCACCCTGTACAGACCTGAACTCTGCCTAGTTGTGTGACCGTGAACAGCTTACTTTTTTCTCATCCGTAAAATGGACTGGGCTGTTGTGAGAGTTGAATGAGATCCGCATGAGAGCCCTTGGTGCCTGGTACACAGACTGTCAACAATGATTTTAACTGTTTTCCCTGTTCTTCATGGGTGTAGGTTGGGACTGTGGGGTGGTGAGGGATGTTAGCATATTACATTTCAGAAAGTTTATTTTTTTTTGAGACAGAGCCTCAAGCTTTCACCCTGGATAGAGTGCTGTGGCATCACAGCTCACAGCAACGTCTAACTCCTTGGCTCAAGTGATTCTCTTGCCTCTGCCTTCCAAGTATCTGGGACTTACAGGCGCCTGCCACAGCACCTGGCTATTTTTTGGTTGCAGCTGTCATTGTTTGGTGGGCTTGGGCTGGATTCGAACCCACCAGCTCAGGTGTATATGGCTGGCACCTTAGCCTCTTGAGCCATAGGCCCCAAGCCCAGAAAGTATTTTTTTGATCCATATGAGTCCATTGGCTATTGTTGAAGCTTTGCCTAACACTTAAAAGGTTGGGATTCACTAGTCACTTGGGTAAACCGCACCCTGGAAAGAGCCCTTCCTTGAGAATTAGGTTTTGCCCTTATTTGCTGTGTCACCTTGGACAAGTCATTTCCTTCATGTACCCTCAGCTCTTCCACCTGTAAAATGGAGACAACAGCATCTCTCCCACTGAGCTCTTGTGAGGATTAAGTGAGGTAGGAGATATAATGAGGGTGCCTCAAAACTAGAAAGCTTTCTATAAACTGCAATTTAGATTATTTAGAAGATCAATTTCAACTTTTCTACTAAGAATAATAAATAACATGTACATATTGTAGAAAATTTGTACAACTCAGAAAAGCGTAAAGGCCAGGTATGATGTCTCATGCCTATAATCTTAGCACTTTGGGATGCTGAGGCAGGAGGATCACTTGAGGCCAGGAGTTCAAGACCAGCCTGGGCAGCATAGCAAGACCCTATCTCTAAAGAAAAAAAATTAGCCAGGAGTGGTGGTGTGCACCTGTAGTCCTGCTACTCAGGAGGCTAAAGTAGGAGGACCCCTTGAGCCCAGGAGTTTGAGGCTGCAGTGAGCCTGTGATGTGCCACTGCTCTGCAGCCTAAGTGACAAAACCCAGCTGTCTTGAAGAATAAGAAAAAGAATAAAAATAAGAAGAGGAAGAGGAAGAGGAGGAGAAGGAGGAGCCTAACAAGATATTTTTGTTTTAAAAATATCTTGTTAGACTCAGTGCCTGTAGCTCAAGCTACTAAGGCACCAGCCATATGCACCAGAGCTGGTGGGTTCGAATCCAGCCTGTGCCTGCCAAACAGCAATGACAACTACAACCAAAAAATAGCCGGGCGTTGTGGCGGGCACTTGTAGTCCCAGCTACTTGGGAGGCTGAGGCAAGAGAATTGCTTAAGCCCTAGAGCTGGAGGTTGCTGTGAGCTGAGATGCCATGGCACTCTACCCAGGGCGAGAGCTTGAGGCTCTGTCTCAAAAAAAAAAAAAAATCTTGTTAATGGTCTCTGTTCATTTTCATACAGTTTTCCTATGCAAATACATATGGGTATATCCCCCTTATATATGTGTATGCGTGGGCATGTGTGTGTACAATACAATATCTTGTCACTGGGTAGTGCTGGGCTGGCTACAAGTATTGGTTATAGTCATCTTATATTTTGAGCACTTGCCTGTGTCATTAAGATTTCCAGAAAGAATCATTGTTATGATTGGTAGTGGTTGTGAAACATGTCACTCCATTAGCACGCTACTATCATTTTAACCATTTCCTCAGCTTCTAGAAGAATCATTTTAGTGGTGTGTGTCTGTAATCTAAGCTACTTGGGAGACTGAGGCAGGAGGATCATTTGAGCCCAGGAGTTCAAGTCCAGCCTTAGCAATACAGTGAGACTCCAATCTCTAAAGTCAATCATCAAACTTTTTAAAAAAGAAAAGAATCATTTATATATATGATACTGCAACCATGGGACTTGGACTATGAACTTCCTCTCTGGACTTTCTGGAAGTGGGGTAAAGGGTGGAAGCCTGTTCTAACTAGGGAAGGAGCTGAGGCCCAGGAGCCCAGGAACCCAGGGATGGTCATGGCCAGGAGTGGACACATGTTCTGTGCAGCTGGTCTTGGGAGAGTGAGAGATGTTGGCGGGACAAGTTGTTCGGGAAGGGTGTATAGCTGCCCTAAGGGACCTGTGGTGAACTGGAGAAGCCAGAAGGTTCCAGGAACAATGTTCCTCCAGGCCAGTTGGCCCCAGAGGCAAGGAATGTAGCGTTCTTTTGGCACCTCGGGGGGATGTTCATTGGCCCCTGGCTGGCCTGGCTTCAGTACATCTCCTTCCAAGATGCTCAACTTCTTTCATTCCTCAGAAGTTCCCACATTCCCAGGAGTACACTGTCTCCATTCCTGGTTCTCCAGGGTCAGTTGGGTCAGTCTCTTCCTTCAAAACTCTCAGAAAAGAGGGATGGAAGAGGCTATACTATTCCCCGTGCTTTTCCCTCTCGTGTGGAGAGTGCCTTGGATCCTCAGCCCTTATCATCTGGAGTAAAGGTCTCAGCCTAGTCATTGGGATCATGACCCTGGGTTCAGGTGCCATCCTTAGCCCTTGTCTTCAGGTTACAACCTCTGAAGGGTGAAGGTCCTGTCCTTGTCATTGGGGTCAAGACCACTGGGCGAAGGTTTTTTTTTTTTTTTAATAATTTTATTGAATCATAATTGTGTACATTGGTGCAATCATAGGGCACGATGTGCTTCATATACAATCAGAAATATTTTGATCATACTATTACAGATAGCCTTCATGGCATTTTCTTGATCACTATATAAAGACATTGATACTCTACCTTTAATAAGTTTCACCAGTACCCTGCTATGTTTATATCTTTA
>CAUYON010178656.1:0-13125 GCA_963573935.1 Arctocebus calabarensis
CACTAGAATTCTCTCCCTCTACCAGGAGCCTTAGTGTTTTCTGTATTCTTTTCTGTGAATAAATTCTGTCTTACCACTAGGGGGTGAGGGGAAATAATGTAATGAAGAATAATAAAATACATGTTAATTGAAAAAAATAAATAAATAATGTTCCTGAAGTTGGTTTGATGCCCATAGCTCAGTGGTTAGGGCACCAGCTACATACAGCAAGGCCGGCAGATTCAAACCCAGCCCAGGCTTGCTAAACAACAATGATAACAATACATACAAAGCCAGGCGTTGTGGTAGGCTCCTGTAGTTCCCAGCTACTTGGGAAGCTGAGGCAATAGAATCTCTTAAGCCCAAGAGTTGGAGGTTGGTTGCTGTGAGCTGTGACTCCATGGCACTCTACCCAGGGTGCAAAGTGAAACTCTGTCTCAATAATAATAATAAGGTTCATGATGAGATTCCACAGACAACAGGGACTTACAAGAGTTTTCACTATAAACATCACTTCTCATTTTATGATTTAGATACAGATGGTATAGTAGAAGGAATGAGATGTGACTTGATCTACCTTACATAAATTCCACTCTCTTATTCACCAATGTCACTTCAATAATTTACCCAAAAATAATAGCCCAAGTTCCCAAGATACGTATGGATATTTAGGGCAGAATTGCTTGCAATGACCACGAAAAAAAAGAAAGAAAAGAAAAACAATTTAAATGTTCACTAATAGAGGGATAGTTTTTAAAAATTATAATTCCTTACTATTACAATATCTATCCCTACCTTGCCTTGAAAGTGAGATGATAAATTTCCATATGGTTTGAGATCAGTTCAGCTGGGATTTCGTTACTTGCAGCTAAACACCTCCTAAGGGGTTCACCAATTTTGCATTATACCAGATCTAGCTAAAGGAAAAACCGAAAGCTGCCTGACTCCACACACTGAGAACTCCAAAGCATTTGACGACTTCCCCATCAGCTGCCCCTGACAGAGAAGTCCCATGACCCTGAATTTTGAGGGAAGAGAGCCCGACCAGGAACCCAGAAACTTTGACCATAACTTGGGAAGGGGGAAGGGGAGTCAGTTCACATTATAAATAAATAAAGATTTTTTTTGTCTCTCTCTCCCCACCTCCTCCCGGAAAGAGAGTCCCTGGGGGATAGATCAGCAAAAGCTTTGTGCAGTTTCCACCCCTCCCCCAAGCCTCTGACCAGGCCAGAGGAAGTAATGGGAATAAATGGCAGGCGGGTTCAACATTTCCTGAAAGACCCAGCCCTGGCCAGCTCGAAGGTGCTGGGGTAGGAGAGCAGGGTAGGAGGAGGAGCCCTCTGTGAGGGGCTGTGCCCAGGACTTGTCAGCCACCGCAGGGAACAAATCAAGCTCGCCCGACATGCCGACAGAAGGGTTGAGGATAGATGAAAACACTGTACTAGTGAAAGAAGCAAATCACAAAAGACCACACAGTGTATGACTCCATTTATAAGAAATGTCCAGAACAGGCCAGTCCACAGAGACAGTGAGCAGATTAGCAGTTAGCCAGGGCTGGGAACCCAGAGGGAGTCATCAGAGGTGATGACTAAAGGGTATGTCTTTCAGGGTAACGAAAATGTTCTAAACTTGACTATGACGGTGACTGCACAACTTGGTAGATACACTAAAAATGACTGAGTTATACACTTTTAAAAAAAATTTTAACAGGGCCAAGTAATTATACACTTTAAATGAGTCATTTGTGTCGTATGGGAACTATATCTCAATAAAGCTGTTCCAAAGGGCGGCGCCTGTGGTTCATTGAGTAGGGTACTGGCCTCATATACCGAAGGTGGGGGGTTCAAAACAGAAAAATATTCGGCTGTTGTGGCAAGCGCCTGTGGTCCCAGCTACTCGGGAGGCTGAGGCAAGAGAATCACCTAGGCCCAGGAGTTGGAGGTTGCTGTGAGCTGTGTGATGCCATGGCACTCTACCAAGGGCAATATAAAGTGAGTCTCCATCTCTAAAAAAAAAAAAAAGAAGAAGCTGTTCCAAAGAGGGAGAGGGCTAACAGCACCAGCAAGAGCTGTCTGCTGCCATCACTGGGGCAGTGCAAGGAGGGTGCCAAGTACCCACTGTTTCCTGTGTTTTTCCCATTAGTATTGGTTCTGGGCAAGTCACCAACTCTGAGTTTGTGCTAAATACTTATCATCCCCATTTTAAAGATGAGGAAATTGAGGCTCAGGCAGAATTAGTAATTTGCCCAAGGTCACATGGCTGGTGGGGGACCCTAACTAGCTCCAGAAGCTCTGCTGCCTGTAACAATAGCATTCCACCATCATGTCCTAATCCAGGCCAATAGATCTTAAAACCATAAAACCAGTACACACAGTTAACACTGTATTAGGTTATCGAACAGTGGCAGTACTGGGCTGGGAACTTATTGCAGGATGGCATTTGGAAATCTGAGTGAGTCCTCCTGCTTCCCAGAGCTCACCTTGGCTGATGTTTGGGGTACGTAGGTGGGGCAGAGGTGGCCCTTTAAGGTTCTTGGGGACACTGCCAAGAACCATCTACTTCCAAAGAGTTGTTTAGAGTCACAGAGCTGGCTGGGTGCCAGGAGGCCCTCTCCTAGCAGCTCTGGGAACCATAGGGTATCTGAGCCCCAGGCTAGAAGTAAATCCCAAATGCTCCATGCAGAGTCTGGTCCGTGGGATTTCCCGCTGCTCTGATGTGAGCTCTCACGGGCGGGTGCAGCCAGGCAACCCTGGTGGCCCCACGGCCTCTGCCTGCCAAGAACTCACATTGACGACATGTCCTCCACTCTCTACTCCTTCCAGGAATTCAGACTGGGAAGGTCTGTTTCTCTGCCATTCCTTTGTGTGATCTGAAGTGAAACCACTTAGCAGATAACACTGATGGATCTGTACTGCCCCTCCCCACGTGTCTGTATGAATCACCTCCCACCACAGTGGGGAAATCAGATCACATAGACAAGCAGGTTGACTTCTGGTCTTAGGGCATGAAACATAGGCCCTAGTTTCTTTCTTTCTTTTTTTTTTTTGGCCCGGGGCTGAGTTTGAACCCACCACCTCCGGCATATGGGGATGGCACCTTACTCCTTTGAGCCACAGGCACTGCCCAGGCAATTTTTAGAGATGGGGGTCTGGCTTTTGCTCAGGCTGGTCTCGAACTCCTGAAGCTCAAGCAATTTACCTGCTTTGGCCTCTCAGAGTGCTAGGATTACAGGTGTGAGCCACAGTGCCTGGCTATTGACACATTTTTTTTTTTTTTTTGAGACAGAGCCTCAAGCTGTCACCCTGGAGAGAGTGCTGTGGCATCACAGCTCACAGCAACCTCCAATTCCTGGGCTCAAGCGAGTCTCCTGCCTTTGCCTCCCAAGTAGCTGGGGCTACAACACCCGGCCATTCTTTGGTTGCAGCCGTCATTGTTGTTTGGCGGGCCGGGCTGGATTCGAACCTGCCAGCTCAGGTGTACGTGGCTGGTGCCTTAGCCTGTTGAGCCACAGGTGCCAAGCCTAGGCCCTAGTTTCTTGATCCACCCAGAATTTTCTACAGTCTTGAGACTCAGGGGGTGAACTCAAGGGTGTCTCAGGCTTTCCCCCTCCTCCCTCCTCCAGGTCACCCTGCCTTTTCCCTGAAGCAGGTCCTCCCAACACCTGCAGCATGGTCATTCATGCAGCCCAGCCTCAGAGCTTCTGCTCCCCCTACTTCTTCCTCCTTGGCCTCTACTGAAACGAGAAGTCATGTTCCCAGAGCAAGTTCCCTGGGTGGAGAGGCGGCCTTTTCGGCAGGCTCAGGAGAATCTCACCTACCAGCCTGCTTTCCACATAACTAAGGGTGGGGTGAAGGTTGGTCAAATGTGCCTGGTTGTGTCACCTTGAGTGAGGGCCTCAAGCTTTCTGATTCCCAGCCCCCTCATCAATAAAAGGGGAAGAACACAGTCTCTCTTTTGTAAGAGTGAAAAGAGGTCTACATGCACCTACCTGGCACAGAACAGGCCCTGGAGAAAGAGGTCAAAGGTAGTCAGTATATATGTAAGCATCCATGCGGCCCTGTAATACCGAAATCTAAGTATTCCTACCCTAGAGCTCATAAGGATAAAAGACTGCCTCAGGAATATGCCTGATGAATAGTGATCCAACAACTTTCATTTTATACACACACACATAGAGCCCTACTTTCTTTTCTCTATTTCTGTAAAGATGCTCTCACCATCTGAGGATACCCAGTCTCTCCAGTTTCAAACAACATCACAAAAAGCTTTCATGTTCATCATGTCCAGTGCCCTGCCAGCTAGCAAGATTTTACCGGCATGAATTTTACAATAAATAAGCAGAGTATCTTGCTCACTTACATCACCTTGCCCCTAAACACAAAGGACAGCACAAAGGACCCATCTCCCCTCCCTTTCCTTAGACACTTAGGCTGCTCCTCCCAGCCCGATGTGTGATGGATGAAGATGTTACATTTCTATTATCCCCAAGTCTTTGCTTCTTTCTTTCCCAAGGCACATCTATAGAAGGTCAGCTTCCCTTGTTTCCAAGGCCCAGCTTCTTTTGGTGTTGTTTGCACTGAGAACCTTCCCTGATGAGCCCTGGAAGCTGTTGTATTACATTTGTCAAGTTTTCTTCAGCCACTCTCACTCACTCTGAAAATTGTCCTCTAATTAGCAAGAAGACCTGCATCAAACAAGTTTCTTTTCTGACTCCTCTATAAGGAGACACCTGGGATCCTCCAGACAGACAGCACAGCCTGCTAGCTGGAAACTCTGCTATCTTAGTAAGGTTCCTCCTAAAGCACCTAAGCCAAGGCCTTGGGTGCAGGGTATTAACTCCTAGCCCCTACCACTTGAGGGTGGCCCCCAGGGATATCAATTCACCCCCAACCCTTTGCCCTGGGCTTTCTCAGGTGCATCTGCTTGGGCACAGCAAGCTTCTCTGGTGCCACAGGGGTGAAGGAGCCCTCAACAGAGAGATGAGGTGGTGGGGGAGAGCTGTGGTGTGCTGGATGTAGCTATGGCACTGCAGGTGAACTCAGGTGACCCCAGGGCACATGGGGCTGGGCACCAACAGAACCCCCCCCCACACACTCCAGAAGCCATGGGCCCCCTCTGAGTCTTTCCTCACCTGGAAAACAGGCAGGATACCTAAAGCACTTCCTAGCAGACCCCTCTGAGAGACACTAACATGAGAGGCCCTGCACACTGGGATGCTGCCAGAAGCAGCAGTAGACAGTCAGCCTCTGTAGCCCTGCACAATTAACACCCAGGGACTGCTCACAGGGGAGAGACACACAGGAGAGTGGGGTTCGGGCCAGAACCCACCAAACAGCCTCCAGCCCCCCTCAACAAGCCTTGTGGCTGTGTGAACGGCCACCATGTAAGGGAGTAACCCTGCGTGCATCTCGCTGTCTCTGGGTCTCACAGCTACCCTACAAGGAGGGCATAGGCTCAGCTGGCTGAGGAGACCAGGCTCAAAGGGCTGTTAAGGGACTCACTCCCAGACACACAGCTGGAAATGACAGTCAGCATTCGACACCTGCTGCTCAGAATCTTTGCACTCACCCTTCCTCTAGAACATGCCACAGGCTCCATCCAATATGTTTCTGTCACAGACAACATGTGGCCCTCTCGAGGGCTCTAAATATATAACTGTTAGACCCTGGAGTCTCTGGGCTGAAGGGAAGCAGACTACACCTGCTGTGCCGGCTCAGATCACTGTGGGGGGGCACAGCAGCAACTCTGCACAGGCACCAGCATCTCATCTAATCCTCCCAACGACACCATGAGGAAGGGACTCCTGTCCCCATCGTAAAGAAGAAAGTGAAGTACTAAGAGGTTAAGTGAGTTGCTCAAGGTCACACAGCAAGAGATGGTAGAGTTGAAATGTGAACTCAGGCAGTCTGGTTCCAAAGCCCCCGTTCCCAACCACTTTGCTACATTTCTAAGGCTCAGACCATTCTCTTTACCATTCTCTTCAAAAAGCAGTTTCTCAAATGTTGAGAATGCAGCTGCCATTGCCCTCTCTCCCCAGACCAGACTTGACAAAGGCCAGGAAGGCAAAACAGCATCCCCTGGCCTCTGTCACAGGACCGGCTCCTGTGGAGACAGTGCGAATGGTTGGCACTGAGTAAGGGTCTCTACCGGGGAACTGGCGCACCCACGGTGCCACCTGGGACCATGGCCCAACACAATTAGGACCAAGTGAGTGCTTTCATTTTTTTTTTTCTAGAATGATGACTTTTCCATTTTTATGCTCTAATGGGAATTCCCAGTACAAACTTTCCAAAAGGGAGAGTGTCACATGTCACTTCTGACACCACTTGTCAGGGCCCAGGAAGGCCAGGTCTCGGGCCCGGCTTAACTAGGTTCCAGACGTGGATCACTAAGTTACCTTGCTCAGGTTCAGTTTCTCTTAGGTGCCTGAGGGCTATCTACCTTAGCTGGAGAGAGGGAGAGAGTATCTTAGAGTAAATATCTTCTTAGATAGAGAGATCTTAGTAATCTTCAGCAGAGAGACGCGGTGCTGGCGTTCTGCAGGCAGGAGAGGAGACAGAGTAAGCAAGTCCGTGATAGAATGCGCATGCTCCCTCACTGCCTTCTCCTCCAGCCTCATATAAGGCTGATCTTGTGCCTCTCCACACCACAGGTGTAAAGACTGCCAATTCACCACTGCTCTCGTGCTTGTTAGGAGAGCTAAATCCCTCTTCATGCCCTTTCCACCAAGGTATTCCATTATTGAGCTATACAGACAGGTATTTCTTATAACTCACTCCTCCTAGCCATAGGTTATATGGGCTGCAACAGGAGAGTAATAGCAAGAAAAGCCAAAGATAAAAGAGCTTCCCAGAGTAAGGGCCAGGAAGATGCCAGCCCCCTGGAGAGGCTGTTGAGAATGTCTACATAGATAACCATCTAGAACAGCGATTTTCAACTAGTGTGCCATGAGCAGATCTTAGGTGTGCTGTGAAAATTTTTGAAGATCATTAATTAAATTATGTTTGAAACACGATCAAAGCACAGTAAATATATTCTTTTTTTAGCAACATGATTTATGTATGCCGTGGAAGTTTAACGATAAAGTTTAATGACAGTTTCAAGTGTGCTATGAAATAAAAAAGGTTGAGAAATACTGCTCTAGAAGAATGCCATACAGGGTCTGCTCACCAGCCCTGAAGGCTGCCCTTGGCCATGGACACAATCTTCTTTCCACTTCTTACATTACATCAGCAGAACCACTGCCAAGTAGAAGAGAAATCCATGCTTCCACCCTGCTTCCACCCTGCTTCAGAGCCAGTTCCACCACCACCCCTAGCCCCTTAGCAAAAGTGCTGATCACAGGGTCAAAACAAGGCCAAGTAGGCTTGGCGCCTGTAGCTCAAGAGGCTAAGGCGCCAGCCACATACACCAGAGCTGGCGGGTTCGAAGCCAGCCCGGGCCTGCCAAACAACAATGACAACTACAACCAAAAAATAGCCGGGCGTTGTGGTGGGCACTTATAGTCCCAGCTACTTGGGAGGCTGAGGCAAGAGAATCGCTTAAGCCCAGAAGTTGGAGGTTGCTGTGAGCTGTGATGTCACAGCACTCTACCCAGGGCAACAGCTTGAGGCTCTGTCTCAAAAAACAAACAAACAAGGCCAAGCAAATTAGCTCAGTAGCACAGATCCAAAAGTCAGGTAGGAGAACAGTAATTCCGTCCACTGTCAGATGTGCACATGTAAACGATTCTTCTGGAGCATGTTCAGCCATAGCCAACAAGGAGTCCTTCCACTCCTCATGGTTTTACTCCATGCCCGGTACCTTTTTAAGTGTTTTATATGTATTAACCCATTAAATGCTCACAACCAGCCTGAGAGAAGCTTTTGTTATGCACATTTTACAGATGGGAAAACTGAGGTGCAGAGAGCTCAGCGCCTCCTCCATGGCCACGCAGCTCCTGAGGGGAATCAGGCGGTCTGGTCTGCTGCAATGATTGCACTGACAGCACTGCTCTTAATTCTCATGATATCCTGTGACATGGACACCATTAGCTGCTTTTACAGAGAAGGACACTGCCCAAAGTCACCAGCCAAGTGGCAGAGCCAGGAGCCCAAATGATGTCAGACTTCTGAGTTTGCAACCATGATACACACTCGCCTCACTGCAAGGCATGAGTGGACAGTGCTGGTTGGTGGCCAACAGGCCCAGGAGGGGGCATGCCAGGGCACACTAGCTGCCCAGCAAGGCAGGCTATGGAGGGCAAAGCCAAAGCCTCCCAACACCCTATGTCATTAGACCCAAAGGGGACAAGGCTGAGGAGCTTGAGGCTGTTGACAGACTGGCGGCCAGGAAAGGCAATAGAGCCAACAACAGCTGCTGTTTATTTTGGGGCCAGGGAAGAGAGGAGGGACTGCTTAGGACCTATCTCATTCCAACAATCACCCATACTGGGCAAGGTGGGGAGGCTGCTCCCTTCTAGCTACCCAGCAGCCCTTCCCCCTTGTTGGGCTGCCCTGAGAGTGCGGTGGTGTAGGTATCAAAAACATCTTGCCAGACACCATAATCTGGCCTCTGCCAACAAATACAAATGTCCTAGACCTGCCCAGCCCCATGTGCCACACTTGTAAATGGCCCAGGAAGACAACCTCTTACAACAAACCCATCCCCTGCAGTGTCAGGTTCCAGGAACAAATGGTCTTTCCTGTATGGGGGCAGAAAGGAGGACTGCCCATGCTGCCGCCTGGGGCTTTTGCTCCCTCACTCCTAATGACATGCATCCTGCACCCAGGGCCTACGACAGCCAACCCAGGTAGAAGGCTGGCGGGGTTCCCTGGAAGGCCAGGGAGCAAGGGACTCCCACTGCCTGGCTCTTTAAAGCACAGCAGTCCCTCTTCCTAGCTTGTGACCATTAGTAAAAATCTCTTTGTGCCTCTGTTCTCTCTGATTAAAGTAAGGACTGTAATTATAGTACTTTCTCATAGGTTGCTGCGAGGATAAATGAGTGAAGTGCTTAGAAGAGTGGCTGGCCCACTATCAGTGCTGCTGTTACCGTTAGCCTCGGAGTCACCACTTCACTGTGGACAATGGGAGACAGTTTCACTGGATACGACACCCTGAATTTAGACTCCAAGATTAGCACATAATGTAGGTGAACTAGAGACATCTTATTCTCAGGGATATAATTCTATCTACCCCCAGGAGGAGAAAAGTTTTGGTGGGCTGACTTGAGTACCTTAACACCATTCCCAGTAGCATATGGGTAGGAACACGTGTTTTGAGTTTCTAACACCAATTTCCACAACTGTAAGATAGAAGCCGTCATAAAAATAGGAGTGGGCTAGGAAGAAGGGGTTTTAATAGAATGATGCCTTCGTGCACAGATTTGTCCCATTAATCAAGGGCCCACCACAATGCAGACACTCTGCTGGCACTGGAAGGGGGTGTTAAAGATGAAAGGGTGTGGTAGCCCCTTCCTTTGCAGCTGGAAGACTGTTTTCAGCACAGTGCATACAGATGGTACAAAACTAAAGTTCTGCCTTTGGGATACTGGAGTTGCTATCCATGACACTGCCAACAGAGACTGTGGGTCCCTCTTAGGGAGTCAGAGTCAAACCCCCAAAAGTCCCCAAAGCAACCTCTCTGGCAGTATTTGTCCAGTTTCAGTCTTTAGTTATTAGGGGGCCACATTGCCTAGCTGAGACAGGGAGGCTTCTCTGTCCCACCCCATTGCCTACAGCTCTCCCCTCACTTGCTCCATTCAGTTACTCCCTGCTCCTCCCTGCAAGGGCCAGGCATGGTCTTGCCTCAGGGCCTTAGCACTTGCTGTTCCCTCTCCCTCAACAACTTTTCTTCAAAAAGCCACATGAATCACTTCTTTACCTCCCTTAAGTCTTACTCAAAAGTCACCTATGGGTGGGGCCTGACCCTGGCCACCCTCTACAAAATAGCACAGCAACCCCCAAAATCCCCATCTGCCTTCCCTGGCTTTAGCTTTCTCAAGAGCTTTTACCCAATCCCCCAGCTAACACACTCTATATCTTACTTATTTTTGTGTGTTCATCTATTGTTTTTCTTTCCTCACTAGAATGTAGGCTCTAAAAGGGCAGGGATTTTATCTGTCATGCTGTATTCTCATGCTTGGCACATAAACATTCAAATATTGAATGAGTCAAGGGACAGATGAATGAACAAATGAATGAATGAATAAGTATCAGTGTGCCCCAAACTGAATACTCCAAGGCCATTCTTTGTAAGTGTTAAAGGAAAAAGTAAAACAATAAACATTATAAAAATTTATAGACAGGAGCCGGGCGCAGTGGCTCACGCCTATAATCCCAGCACTTGGGAGGCTGAGGTGGGTGGATTGCCTGAACTCAGGAGTTTGACAACAACCTGAACAAGAGTGAGACCCCATCTCTAAAAAATAGCCAGGCACAACTTGGGGCCTGAGGCTAGGGTGCCAGCCATATACACCGGAGCTGGCAGGTTCCAATCCAGTCCAGGCTTGCCAAACAACAATGACAACTACAACCAAAAATTAGCTGGGCATTGTGGTGGGCGCCTGTAGACCCAGATACTTGGGAGACTGAGGCAAGAGAATGACTTAAGCCCAAGAGTTTGAGGTTGCTGTGAGCTGTAACTCTATGGCACTTTATCAAGGGTGACATAGTGAGACTCTGTCTCAAAAAAAAAAAAAAATAGCCAGGCACTGTGATGGGTGCCTGTAGTCCCAGCTACCTGTGGGGCTAAGGCAAGAGAACTGCTTGAACCCAAGAGTTTGAGGTTGTTGTGAGCTATGATGCTATGGCACTCTACCAAGGGTGACCAAATGAGACTCTATCTCAAGAAAATATATATATATACACACATATATACTCTATATATAAAGAGAGATAACATTTATTGACAGGAAACATCATTTCAAGATGAGCAGTCAGAGAAGCTTCCAGGAGGTGGCAGAAACTTAGCAAAATCATGAAGAATGATAACAATAGTAACAATAGCTGCCATTTATTGAACAGCTGTCATATGCCAAGCACTATATAGCAGGACAAGCACATGGGCTAGGTAGTAGTATAATTTATACCTAGTTTACAGATTAGAAAACTGAGGTCCCTGGAGGTGAAGAAACTTGGCCGAGTGAAACAAACAGGTAGAGCTGAAATTCACAAGCAGCTTCAGAGCCTAAGTCCATGTAGCAAGGGCTGTCAATGCTTCAGTCCCATCCTTTTGCCCTTCAACTTTCAACTGCTGGCACCTAAATCTCTCTCGAGACTATACTGTGGTTTCCAGAGCCTAGTTTTCCTGAGAAAGCACGAGGCTGAAAGTGCCAGCAAATCAAACGGCGCCCTGTTCCTAACCACCATGCTGTGCTATCTGCCGTCCCTCAGGAAAGGATGGAGAGCCCCTGGCAACCAAACCCTCTGAAGGGCTAGACCTTCAAAAGGGACCCTGGACTCTTTTATTCCAGACCTAGGAATAAAAATTTGAACTCCAAAATAGAGGCCAGACTTTGCCAAGGGTCTGTTCTCAATAGCAAGTTTATAATCACATGCCGACCACCTTCTCCAACCACATCATGTATTAACAGAGGTGTTCACAGGGAAGGTCAGAGTGGGCAAGTGACCCACCGTTTAATCCAGACCCTTAAAGTTTTATCTGAGACTCACGTGATGAGCTCCCTAAGCCCCTGTCCCCTGGAGAAGATGTTAAACAAAGCCATCTTTGTTGCGGCAGAAATCTGGTTTCCAAACCTGGCTGTCAGCATTACTGCCAGTGACACTGGCAAGATGCTGCACCTTCCTGAGCCTTGGTGTCCTCACTTATAAAACATGGATGATGACCAGGGTTTGCTGTGGGTATTAAATGAGACAACGGACAAGGAGCCCTAGCCTAGTGCCTGTGCCTGGAAGGGGCTCCACTCACACCTCCCCTGATCTGATGCCCCACTTTCCTTGCCTGGGAGCTGCTGTCTTCAGAAATCATGGGAAAAATGAGGCTGCTTTTCTCGAGTTGCCAATGAGTGATGACTAAAGTAAATAATTCATCCTGGCCTGAGACCATACTCCAAACATCATTCTACTGTAGCTCTTAACCCTGCAAGGGCAGGATTCATTTGCAGCCCACTGGAGCTCAGACCATCAGAAATCCCTAGACAGCCAGCTCTGGGAATCACACCCTGATTGAAAAGGGATGATATCCCTTCTGCTAGGCACTGTGCTGAGGGCTCAATCCATCCATTCCAGCCCAGGAGGCAGAATTCAGGACAAAGGTTCACTCTTCTTGGAGCCCCCTGGACAACACCATGCCAGGCCAGCCTGGCCTTATCCTCTGCTGTTACAGACAGAAATTCTCCCACACAGGCAAGTCCCTTAAAATAGCCTTTTGGGTCTGGGCCATCAGGAAATGGGCTAAAGCTGGGTCAGAATCGGGCCTACCATGGATGAGTTTACAGAGCAGCCACTTCAAACAACAAGGACAATCCCTATAAACTCGGAACACACAGGTGGGCAAAAGCAGCAGGCAGTTTCCAGCAAGCAGGACCATTCCACAGAAGACAACACTCTGGCCATCAGAAGCCCCCACCAGGGGCCAAGCATGCTGGTAAGGCACCGAAGGCTGGGAGGTGGGGGTGTAAGGGAGGGATCTCATATCTGCCTGGGTTTGTGATACTGAAGCTTTCTGAACCTCAGTCTCCATATGACTCAAGTGGGGTTAAAAGTGCATACCTTCAGTGTGGGGTCTTGGTATGTGCCACACCTTTTGGGGGCAGACACAATTGTAAGAGGGTCTTTACCTAACAAATGCAATCAGTGTAACCTGGTTTCTTGTATCCTCAATGAATCCCCAACAATAAATTAAAAAAAAAAAATGTTGAGGGTGGCCCTATGGCTCAAAGGAGTAGGGTGCAAGCCCCATATGCCAGAGGTGGCAGGTTCAAACCCAGCCCCAGCCAAAAACTGCAAAAAAAAAAAAAAAAAAAGAAAGAAAGAAAGAAAGAAAGAAATGCAGGGCAGCACCACATGTGGCTCAAAGGAGTAGGGCACCATATACTAGAGGTGGCAGGTTCAAAGCCAGCCCCGGCCAAAAACTGCAAAAAAAAAAAAAAAAAAAAAAAAAAAAAAAAAAAAAACAAACGGGGGGCCCCACAACCAAGTGTGTTAA
>CAUYON010178657.1:0-23299 GCA_963573935.1 Arctocebus calabarensis
CCAAAACCAGAGATGTTGGCGTGGATGTGAAGTAAAAGGAACACTTCTACACTGCTGGTGGGAATGCAAACTAATACATTCCTTTTGGAAAGATGTTTGGGGAATACT
Source organism: Arctocebus calabarensis (assembly GCA_963573935.1). Taxonomy (NCBI): domain Eukaryota; kingdom Metazoa; phylum Chordata; class Mammalia; order Primates; family Lorisidae; genus Arctocebus; species Arctocebus calabarensis. The sequence goes on from CAUYON010178657.1 coordinate 109, forward strand.
TAGAGATCTAAAAATAGACCTGACATTTGATCCTATAATTCCTCTACTAGATATCTATCCAGAAAACCAAAAAACACATTATAAGACATTTGTGCCAGAATGTTTATTGCAGCCCAATTCATAATTGCTAAGTCATGGAAGAAGCCCAAATGCCCATCAGCCCATGGATGGATTAATAAATTGTGGTATATGTACACCTTGGAATATTACGCAGCCTTAAAGAAAGATGGGGACTTTACCTCTTTCATGTTTACATGGATGAAGCTGGAACATATTCTTCTTAGTAAAGTATTTCAAGAATGGAAGAAAAAGTATCCAATGTACTCACCCCTACTATGAAGCTAATTCATAGCTTTCATATGAAGGCTATAACCCAACACAAGAATATGGGGAAAAGGGCAAGGGAGGGGAGGGCAGGAGGGAGGTTGGGGTAGAGGAAGGGTGATTGGTGGGGCCCCACCTACAGTGCATCTTAGAAGAGTGCAGGCGAGCCTTACTAAATGCAGAATACAAATGTCTTCATACAATAACTAAGAAAATGCCATGAAGGCTATTTTAATCAGTTTGATGAAAATATCTCAGATTGTATATGACACCAGCACATTGTACCCCATGATTGCATTAATGTACACAGCTATGATTTAAAAAAAAAAATACCTGAAAAGGAAACTAATAGGGGAATAGCAGACTTCCAGGAGAGGCATTGATCACTAGAGGCGACCCCCCCCCAATCTCAACTGCACCTTGTGGGCCTCCAAGGTGACATGTGTGTCTAACACATGTTCACCTGAGGTGCAATGGAAAACAAAAGTGACCTATCTAGAGATGCAAGGAGCATTTTAAGAATAGCAGAAAGCAGCGAGTGCAGTGAATGAAAGAAGGATGGTCATTTAATTTAAACGCAATTGCTTTGAGAATAGTAAACACAGCCTCTGGTTTTGGAAAGATTGAGTGGAAGAGGATGCACTTTCTATAACAGACTACTCCCGAGTCACAGGTCTGGTTTGCCATTTATTTAAACATCAGGGAATATAGTAAATTTATTCAAAATGAGATAATAAGTATGAATGCATTTTGTAAACTTTAAGGTGCTTGGCAAATAAGAAGCAATGGTTGTTTTGCAAGCATAATGTGCTCTTAATAAAATAGTACTAAAGGTTTCATAAATGCAGAAGTGTGACCATCTCATTTACCACTGAATCTTCAGCGCCAGTCACTGGGAAAAAACTTATGCATATTTTTTGGATAAATGAGTGACTGAATGAAGAAATAAATAATCATTGAGCTGAGATTCCAGAGGCCTGCATTTGTGTCCTAACCACCGTCTATCCCAATTCCTGCCCTTGACACTTGCTATGTCAAAAGAAGTGGGCAGAACCAAGAGGTGGATGCAGAGAGATTTATTTCACAGATGAGCAGACACCTTGGTACTGAATTTCTAATTAAGAGTTGAGAAGGAGGGTGCAGGAAGAGAAACAAGTACCCCAGATGACTGAATGGACTTCACTTGGCCAGGGGCATCCCAGAAATAACCTACAGCTGAGTTTCTGGCTGTGCAGAGGGAAGTCAGACGTGCCTCTTCATGCCCACCTCCTGTCGTAGAGGTGACCTTTGTAACTCATTACCAGGCCTAAGCTTGTGCAAGGCAAAGCTGATATCACACCTGCAGGTCATCAGTTTACTTAACAGATCACTTGAGTCTGGGTATACATCCAGTATACGTCTGGTGTATACAGCTTGTCTCTGATTATCAGATGTCCTTGTCTTATGTGTAATTAAAAAAATTTCAAACCCTTAGACAAAGGTTCATTTCTTTGACCAATCACAACCCAAAGTATCATTAAATCCTCCTATAACCTATTTTGATACATCCTGCCTCTTCAGGCCAAACCAATGAATGCCTTCCGTGTATTGATTTAACTCCTGTCTCCTTAAAATGTAAAAAACCAAACTGTAATTCACTGAAGAAATCACTCATTCAAGACATTTGAGCATGGCTCTCTGGGCCGTGGTCACACATATGCAGCTCAGAATAAATCTCTTTAAATTATTTTACAGAGTTTGAGTTCTTTTCCATTGACACTTTAAAGCAGCTACTACAAGAAACAGTAAAAGGATTTGGCAAAGGGGGTTTTAAACATGGTGCTTTGAGTTACGAATTGTATAAGTAAATATTGGAATTGCTTTTTAGGGCTGCTAGACTGCACTTCTTTGAATGTCACACTGCTAAAACCAGACCGTGTGTTGTCCCAGGATTTACTTGGGTCAGGGTATCACTGCCACCACCATCATCATCATTCATCCTCATCACATTACTACTGCTTATTAAACACATTTATGTAAAAGATACAATACCAGATGTTTTACCTAATTAAAAAAATAAGGTATTTAATCTTATCCCTATTTTGCAGATGAAGAAACCTGGGGTAGTGGTTCAGCATTGCTCTGGCCTCCTGGCTGGTTCCAAGGCTGGAATTTACACTCATGTGTATGCCTATTTCCAAAGCCCTTGCTTGAATCCCCTTTCATCCTGGTGAGCATTTTACTGGCATAATCTATGTTAATGCAAATGTGTTCTTAATTTGTTCTCATATATATTTTTTGAGCCTCTTGGGAGTAAACCCAGAATTCATGGATACCTAAAATTTTCCTGGAGAATACATCCCTTAACACAGAATAAAGCAGTAGCTTCCTAGCATTAACTCCTAGGAATTACATAAAAGACGCCAGGGGTGGAGTGCATCCGTGAGTAAAAAGCAGCAGTGATGTGGAAGTGAGGAAGTCTACTGATGCTCCAGAAGGGTCAATCCAGGTGCAAAGGGATGAGACCACAGAATTAGGCAAAGACAAGCTATGAAGGAACTTAAATGCGAGGCTTTGGAATTCAGTTTTATGCTGAAGACATAAGTCTTTGAATGGTTTTGAGGAAATCACTCCAGCTGCAAAAGGGAAAATGCATTAGAAGGGCTCACCCAAAGGGATAAGAAGATGCTGGGGACACTTACTAAACATTCCAGGGAAGTCATGTCAGTGGGTAAACTCCAACACCGAGAAGATGATACAAACAGACCTAGAAACTGATTGGATGTGGAGGTTGAGAAAAAGGGAGGATCCCTGGGTGCCTTTGAAGTTTCTAGTCTGGGTAAAATGCTCTTTTTTCCAAGTCACTGCTCAGCACCAGCCTAGAGCAGAGTGTCTCCAGACCATATATAAATTCTGCAGCCCCAAGAGCTTTCTGGGACTCCCACTGCAGAACCTGTGCCACGGATAATATGCTTCACTCAGATGTTCCTGACTGCACTGTTGCCTCCTTTTAATTCCATAATCTTTGCCCTATGGAAGGAGGCTGGCAGCTTCTTACCAGGACTCAACTAAATTCGCTTTGCGCCCACCCCATTGGAACCCAGGAGCACCCCAAGTCCTGTGTGTGCTCCTGGGTTCCACAGCCCCGTGCCAGGAAAGCATGATCCCCTTTTACTGTGATTAATTTGAATAACCATATGTTGGAGAAGCAGCAAAGAGTATGTTTTCCTCTGTGAACTAGAAGTGAGCTGCATTGAAATTGGATCCTTCAAGCTTCAAATGTGGAGGCAACTTCCAGGAGGAGTGGGGTAGAGCAGAGTTACAAAAATTCAAAGCAACAAGGATGCTGTAAGTTTCTCGTAGGGAATCTCCACTTCACACTTACTTCTTCCAAGCAAGCTGAGAGCACTGGATAGGAATGGAGCCTTGGTGTTTTTCCTTCACAGAGCCAGGAGAAAGAGCAACTGTTTTGTTGCGACAGCTTGAGAGAGTGGTCTAGACTCTAGAGCTTTGGTACCAATGTCAAGTGGACTTGGAGGCACAGCCTGGCTCTGCCACTGACTGTGGAGACTTAGTCCAGATCCTTTGCCTCAGAGTCTCATTTTTCTCATCTGTGAAATATAGAGTGGTAGTGTTGTTTAACACCCGGGACCCTGAGGAGTTAATGAAGGAATAACACAGATAACGCACATCCGAGCAGCACAAACTTTTTTTTTTTTTTTTTTGAGGAGCTAATGAAGGAATAACACAGATAACACACATCCAAGCAGCACGAACTTTTGAGCATCAGCTCTGTGCCAGGAATCATGCTAAACATTGATGCTTAGTAAAGCAGACTGGTCCCCTGTCTTCTGAGAGAGCACAGTCTAGTAACTCTTCACACCCTCCGGCTTCATGACTGACCGCCTCCCGGGTGACAGACTCCACGCTCATTTGTGATCATCTGTGAGGCTCCACTGAAAGCTGAGAGGTAAGCATTCAATAAAGCCTGGTGTCCTTTCCCTTTAAAACACTGAGTTCATTTAAGCCTGGGATTGATAGGATCCTCCGTCTACTTTGTGCCAGGCCCTTGGCTGCAGAGGACCACTGAGCACTGTAACAACTGTTCCTTGCTACTTGGGGAGAAACTAGCTTGTATTGTGGGCTTTCGAAAATATAACCTCATTATGTTCTGTTTACCAGTGTTGGGGAAAGCTGTGTTCTGGCCTGAGCTGGGATTTCTGTACCCTGGTGCTCTGGAGAGGGACTTGTCTACTCTAATCCTGTGAGAACGAGGTTGCTAAGGAGACCATTGTCATAGTAAATCAACGAACACCGAGATGCTGATGGCTCTAGTGAAAGGGGTTGATTTCGGAGACAGGGAAGCCACTCCCTTGGATTGGACAGGATCAAAAACCACTTTGCAACTCTTTATCTTTCTGGTTTGTCCTAAGGCAAAAAAAGAGGCAGAAGGGATGAGAATTATCCTTTACCTAATCATGAAATCTAGGCTTCCGAGGTTTGTACCCTATGCTTAAGACGAGGCTTGTACCCTATGCTAAAGAGCAAGTGATTTTTTTTTCCTTTAAACAAGGAGAAAATAAAGAAAAACAAAATTAAGAGATCCAACCTAGGAGAGAGTAAACAGCTTAGTAAAATGTTTAGTTTACTAAGTTTAGTAAACAGCAGGCAGCTGATGAGGCAAGGATTTTTGAAGTCAAATCCACACTGCCCTAGGAACTAATCCTACGCCTGGGATGAGCTCATTCTGCTTGCTTGGGAAAAGCAAAGCAAAAGCATTAATCTGTGCTATAGTTGGGTTATACCCTTCATATGAAAGCTATAAATTAGCTTCATAGCAGGGCTGAGTACATTGGATACTTTTTCTTCCATTCTTGAGATACTTTGCTAAGGAGAACATGTTCTATGGCACAAGAATATGGGGAAAGGGGCAAGGGAGGGGAGGGGAGGAGTGAGGTGAGGTTGGAGGGAGGGTAATTGGTGGGGCCACACCTACGGTGCATCTTAGAAGGGTACAGGCGAACTTTACTAAATGCAGAATACAAATGTCTTCATATAATAACTGAGAAAATGCCAGGAAGGCTATGTTAAATCAGTTTGATGAAAATAGTTCAGATTGTATATGAAACCAGCATATTGTACCCCTTGATTGCACTGTTGTACACAGCTATGATTTAATAATAAAGACAATTTTAAAAAGCATTAATCTGTTCCTCATGGATAGCAGACTTGGATTAAATTTTGCAAAAGTGCCTACGTATGTATTTCTTCCAACAAAATATTTATGACATAATTTTAAAGAAGAGATTGATTGGCCAGATGAGTAAATAGTATTCCAAAGTACTGGAGTTTTGAGTTCTATACTTAATGAATGTAGATTTACCCGATGTGTGTTCAAATCTTTGAAACCCTCAGTTGTGGTGGCTAGAGTTATTCTAAGTGCTGAGACTAGGTCTGTAAAAACCAAAATAGGAACCTGCCAAAGAGTTCATTTTCTCAACAAGCTGTGGCTCATGGAAATCGTAAATCTATGTATTATAGGCACTAAATGGAAACACAATGAAGTTCTTACCCAATAATTTCAATTTGCAGTAGAAAAGGGCAATCGCTAGAAAGGTTTGATTACCTGCCCAAGATCAAAAAAGCCCTACCTGGAACCCAGATACCCTCCTTCCAAGTCTCGTCTGCTTTTCACAGTAGTGGACATGTTGATTTATTTCATGGCTTCACATTCTTCATTGAAAATACCCATAGAGTGGTATCATACAATCTCATGTGCAATTTGGGCCACAAGAATCTGACCTAATCCATAAATCCCTGCCTCACTTCTATTCCCTGTCATAGAACTTAAAAGCATCTCTGCCAGCAACTGCTTCAGCTCCTGTTCTGCTCTTTTCCCCCTCCAATGCCTGTCCTAGCTGGTCCCTGCAAAGTGAGAGAGGCTGATGGATGTGCGTGGAGAAGGGAGAGAGACAGCCGCCAGGGAAAACCCTGTGATTTGGAAGGCCTTTTGGTGACATACATGCACAAAGGATTAGGAAAGAACGGCTTTTTTCAAACCACATAAATAGAAAACCACTGGGCCTGAGTGCTTGCTGCCACATAATGAACATGCTTGCCATTTCCTAACAACATTTTAAGTCAGTAATTGGCCCAACAGGGGATGTGAACTGTACACTGAGTCACAGAATAGTAAAGAAAATCTCAGAATGTCTTTACCTCCCATCAGGAGAGCCTGCCTGTGCTCTGAGCCTTGTAGAGACACATTCCTGGCATTTGGAGGAGGGCAGACATTCAAAATAAGGCAGGACTGCAGCGGGTCTCAGGCCTAGATCAGAAATCTCTTTGATACGCTCACTCCTTCCCTTGGGCCCCATGTTCTAAAGGATGCAGCCAGCAAACTAAACCGCTCTGATCATCTAAAAAAGGATGTGTTTCATACGGAATAACCACAGATCTATATAACTAATGATCACTCAGTTAATATGCTGCCTTGAAAAGATAAGTGGCCTGTCTCGTCTAAAATAATAATGATATCAATAATAATATGATTTATTGGATGCCTGCTGGAGCCCAGCTGAGGGATTTGCAAAGCTTGTCTCAATCCTTATTAGAATGTCATGAAATTGTCTTCCTTTCTCAGTTGAGTAAACTGAAGCACAGAGGAGTTCTGTAACTTGACCACTAGGTTCCAAATTCAGGTTTTTCTAGCCATAAAGTCATTTTTTTCTTAACGATTTAGCTTCAAAAGTATATAGCTTTTACAAAGTCACTCGTAACCACTATCTGCTACAGCCTTTTCATTGGTCTTTTTGATATACTGACATGCAATTTGTGTACTGCTCCTCAATTTCTTCACAGGCATTTTCAAGGGTAGAGGCTTCAGGTAAAGTGTTTTTGTTTTGGTCTCAACTTTTCCCTTAATAGTTAAAATGAAGCAGACCCATGGAATGTTAGAAACTTGCTCAGTGTTGGCCCAACTAATTATCAGCAATGCTAATTTTAAATCTTAGTTTTGTTTTTAATTCCAGGTTCTGAGCTCTTTATACTATATTTCCTACTCAGCTTCAGCAAGTAATCATGGAACAGCTACCACAGGGAAAGTTGAGAAGTAGCAAGCATTGCCTCACTCTCCTAACCTACATCTGTGACAGACATTACTAATCAATCATTGATCTCTTTCCTGCTGAGTCTGGTGCCAAGAAGGCACCCCCAAATATCTGGAAATGTGACAAATCCTATTTACTACCGGCACTATACACAACACTGATCAAGGTCCTCGAAATGACATAAAACAAATACAAGATGAATGTCTGTTATCAAAATTTTATCCCATTCAGAAAATTATTTTAGTCCAAAGCCTTAGCCCTTAAGGAGGCGACAGACCAATCAGGACTTTTTTTCAAAGTATCAGGGCAAACCAACTTTTAATGCTGATAACTTTTGGACACAGATGAGCAATATTATGAGTTGATGTCCATGCCCTGCTCACAAGGTCAAGATAAGGGTTGGGAGTAGGGCTGGGGACCACCTTAAGGGGAATGAGTGTGGTTGCCAATGAATGTGTGGGTGCAGCCCATATGAGAAGACATTGATCCGAGAGAAACGTGTGAGTGCACAAAACCAAGGAGGAAGGAAACACAATATGATCAGGGACAGCCAAGATCAACAGCTGAGATACAAGGTGATGCCCACCGGGCTTCAGAAACTGCCATAGTCTGTGTTGGTCCCCTACACCAAATCTCAATTTGTAATTTAATATCCAATATTGGGGGTCAGCCCTAACAGGAAATCTTTGGGTCATGGCAGAAGATCCCTCATAAATAGCCTGGTGCTGTCCTCATGGTAAAGAGTTCTTGTGGTATTAGTTCCTGAAAGAGGTTTTTTTTTTTTTTTACCTTCCCTCTTTTCTCTCTTGTTTCTTCTCTTGCCGTGTAATCACCACATACATGGTCACCCTTCCCCTTCTGCCAGGAGTGGAAGCAGCCCGGAGCCCTCCCCTCACCAGGAGCTGAGCAGATGCTGCCACCAGGCTTCTCATACAGCCGGCAGAACCATAAACCAAATAAACCTCTTCCCTTTATAAATTACCCAGTCAGATCTTCTTTTATAGCAACCGTGAATGGACTAAGATGGGACCTGAGCTGAGATTCTAAGGCTGATATAGCAGGTAGAAAATATTAGTTGCTACATATGCATGCAATACTGCTAGACGGGATAGCTCTTCTTGCAGCTTCCTTGCCTCTTTTATAATGCAGGGTGTCCATAAAGTTCATGTACAATTTAAAATAGTTGACAGTTTTATGAGTGGCCTGTATATGAGTGGCCATGGGATAAGAGAGGGTTATAAACTTCAGAGAGAAGGATAATATTGGCCCTCACCAAACCTTTGAGACTCTTTCCGTCTCTGAAGTATTCACTTGGACAAGGACATTTCCTGACTCCTGGGAGTGGTGAATGCCATGTGGTCAGTTCTAGAAATATCCTTCCAGTCAAATAAGCGTGTGTCATCTTGGTTGTTACTTTACCTCCTTAAAGGCCATGGCTACTGGGATGATGCACCTTGAGAGCATTAGCAAAAGCAGTCAAAAGAGCAAGGGTAAGAATACCCAAATATGGAGGGAAGGAGATGGAGAAGGGAAGAGTTATTAAGTCTAGAACAACCTAGGCTGGGAAGAAAAGGCCTTTGCAAATGGCAAAATGAGCAGCTCTGTTTCCATGTAGAATTCCAAGTAATGAGATTTTCTAGAGAAGCTTGTCTTCAGGGGAGAAATTCTGTTTCAAGGACGTGTCAACTTTCCATAGGCTAGGGGAGCTCAGGTAGGTAATAGTTGTGCCCTGAGATTTGGGAAGAATACAATTTCTCCCTGGGCTAAGCAGGTGTCTGCACCACTTTGGACCAATTCCAACTTGAATACATTGCCACTGCCTTCCTAACTCCATCCTCAACCCCCAAGAGAGCATCTTAGAAAATTATTCTCACAATTTTACAGACAGAATTAGCCTCTTCAAACCAATGAGAGATTAGCCCTTGACTGGTGGTTTATTATGGACAATTCAAAATCAACCCCCTGTTGTTCAAACTTCCCTTGTGCCTGGAGCTCTTGGAAGAAGAAATGACATGCTGTCCTGGAGGAGGTTGGAGAAGGTGTGTGGGTCCAGGTTGCTATGGTTAGCTCATCTTAAAGACACACATGATAACAATGTAGTAGATTGTTGTGACTGCTAGGATAGACTTTGCAAGTCAGAATCCTGGGAGAAACAATTTTATGCATAAAAATATTTTTAAGTGGTTCTTTTTATAGCCTTGTGATCTATGCAGTCCAGGATTCTGTTCCTGTTGGAAGAAGCCAAGCTTTTACCTCCTAGGTTTCAGGGGCAAAGGTGATAATAATCTTTCATACATCCCCAGGGTACCTTAATGAGGTCTCTAGGGCAGGGCTCAGGGAACTACCACCCTGGAGGCCACATCCTGCCCACTGCTTGTTTTTATCCACTTTCATCAGAACACAGCGATTTGTTTATGGTCTGTGGCTGCTTCATGCTGCAGCAGCAGAGTTGAGTCGTTACAACAGGGACTGAATGCCCAGAGCCTAACATTTTTACCACCTTGACCGTTTAGAGGAAAATGTTTGCTAGTTCCTGATCTGGGGCATCAACCTGGGAAGCCACTTAACCTTGTATTTTGAATCTGGGTTCTGTGCCCATCCATGACTTCCTGACCTTTTCCTTGTTCTGTCTGCAAAGCATGAAATTGCAAAGGGACTGAGTCCCACAGATGCACTGGAGGCTTCTGGGTCAAGTGGCTTCTGTCTGGGTCCAGCAATGGTTGGCACTCACAGAAGACTGAAGAGAAAAACAGGGGATTGCACAGATGCATACAGACACACATAAATATATACATATACACATAAACAAGTGCACACATGTATACATACACATGTGCATACATGCACACATCCATACAAACACGCATACATGCATGCACACACATACACATATGCGTATAGATATGTGCACATATTACACATGTGTGCACACATGCACACATCACACACACATGCAGACGTACATTGGTCAGCATCTCCAGTAGCAGCTGTGCCCTTCCATGGCCTCAGCCTATTGGACCAGCCTTCTGCAACGTAGCTTCTGCTGAGGGACCCAGAGCCTGCACCCTGGGAATACTGCATACCCCACCCCCACCTGCTGTATCACTTTCTGCACTATCCCAGCATTGCTGCTCAACTTCTCAGCCCTCATCGGTTGTGAAACCAGTTCTCTATACAGAAGTCCCTATTTTATTTTCTTCCCTATTTTACATCCATAGATTTGTTTTTATTTTCCTGGCTGGATCCTGGTCCAGGGCCTGATGCTGAATCCCAGATCAGAGCCTGAAAGTCCTGCTAGAGCCACCTTATTCGGTTTTCCACCGTGATGGGGGTATTAGAGTTTTGCCTGAGTGCGGGATGGGGATGGCTCTGTTCTGCCAAGTGCTGGAAGCAGACAGCTCCATTAGCTAGGGAATCCTTGCTAGGACCATGGGCTTCTCTACAGTTATCAAATGAATATTCATCTGCAACCACCAACAGTGATCTCCTGCCCACAGGGAAAGGAGCCTACAAGGAGGCAGTGCTATTAGTTCTCAGCTCCTGGCTCTTTGGGCGGCTCTGGCACTCCTGTACCCTGTGCCTCCACTAGCCAAGAAATGTTGTCCTTCTAATGGTTTTTGCTTGCTCTTCGACTGTTCCCACTGCCAGTGCAACTCCACCCCCTACCTGCCTCTGGGTAGAGAAACTCTAACCTCACTCCCACCTCAACTTTTTGGCTTTGGTGTCCTCAACATTAGAATCTTGACCTCTCTAGCCAATCAGTTTTCTAAGATTCTAAAACTGTTCCTGAAAAACAAAATTAAAAAAAAATAAAAATAATCAGTGGTCAAAACATTTTAGAAAATTCTGGGCTAAATATTGTAAAAAGTCTCTTCAGTGCGGGACTTCTCAGAGCCTTTAAAATATAAGACAATTCAGATAATGGTGTTTTCAAAGCTAATCTGAGCATGGCATGCTATTACTTTGTGTGGATCATCTCCTGGGACTTTGGATCCATGAAGCATTATTTGTGATGTAATGAATCTTTGTTGTCTGTGTCCATCCAGGTGCTATCTTTCTCTTACTCCCTTCTTTTGGTGACAGGATCTCTCTCTTAAATCAGAGACCTTTGACCATCTGTTGCTGTCTCCAGCAAAAGGGTTGAGATGTCACCAAATCCTGTCTACAGAGATTAGCTAAGGATGGAAATGTGTCTAAACTGGGTCAAGCAGAGTCCTTACTAAGAATTTCCTGAAACCCTTGTTCCTTCTTCTACTGGGGATGTGGAATTGCTCAGAGAATGGTGGGCCAGGGGGGCTGACGACTATCAGGTAGAAAAACACTATTGGAATAGAAATCCAAGCCAGGAGAGACCGTGGAATTGAGAGGGGGGAGAGGACAGAACCATGAGTCGATTTATTCCCCAAATCTATGGACCCAGGCACATCTGAAGCTGGGCTCATCGCTTTGACTTCTTAATTACATGAGCCAATAAGTCACAACTACCCCATTTTATTTTTGCTAAAGCTAGTTCACTTTTTGTCTCTCTCAAATGAAATCTGCCTGGCTAATAGCTGGGAGAAAGCACAGCCTCCTTTGGCTCAAAGCATGTGGCGTGCCACTGTGAGTCAGAATCCCCTTGCTGGCCTCAAATCCTCAGAACGCAATTCTCATCATCAGACCCTGTGCCTGGCATTCTGCTCTTCTCATTTCAAGGTCTGCAAAGAGAGACGCCCTTATAGATTTGAGAGCTTATACAGAAGTAGACAGGTAGAGATAATTCATCTTTCCAAAGCCAAGTCATGATCTCAGCATCCTGGAGCTTAGTCTCATGCAAACTCCCTAGATGGAATCTAAGTGATCGCCTGGCCCTGTGCCTCCCGTTGGACTGTGCCATGATTCCGCACTTGCCTGAAATGTTCGTCCTCTCTGCTGTTACACTGCTCCAGCACCAGCCACCATTGGTTCCAGCTCTGGAATGGCTTACTCAGTGCAACTAGAAAACAACATATGTTGACTTGAATGATGTTCAGATTAATAAATGAGAGACTCCAAGGCCTTCCAGCCAAGTGGCTGTTTTAATTTGGAAGTTACTCATGTGGAATGGCAGAAGTGCCAAGAATACAGGTGTAAACAAGTGGCAGAAATGAGAAGAACCCGATGCGTGAAGAGAATAATGAAAACGTCACTTCACGTGCTCAACGCCACTCAGCATTAGATAAGAGCTTCCATAAGCGCTCTTGTTGATAATCAAACTGCCCGCTAAGCAGGTACAGATGGTTATTCCTGTTTTGCAGAGGAGATCACTGAGGTGGCCCAAGATTGTGTAGCTAGAAGAGGACAGTCAGGGCTTGCAGGTGAGATGCCAGGCCCAGGTCCAGTTCCCTTTGCAAACATCAGATGGGGCTGCTTGGCTGGTTTTCTTCTCTGATCAACATGGGGCTCTACTTCCTACCTTTCCAGCTATCCCAAAGTCTATACCCCAAGGTCAAAGTTTGTCTCCTATCAGTTTGCTGGAATGTCTGTGTTTTCTTTCCACTACTAACCTTCTCAGTTGCCACCTTTGGAAACTGTGACTGTAGATTTCAGCTCAAACATAAAAGGTCAAAGGCTAAGAAGAATACAATAACAACTAAAGCACATTTATTTTCCAATCATTGATTTCACGATTTAGTACCTTAAAGCCTATTACAGCATCTTAAGAAAATCAAAAAAGTTTTCTTGCTGGGGAGAAGGAGGGTAAAGTATAATAAAGATAACCCTTAAAAGTACATATGATGGACACAGGTAAATGTTCTCTCTCTTTATAAATCCAACCATTTCCCTTAAGATGGGTTAATAATCCCTAATGAAGACAGCAGCTATCAGTTAAATAACTTTTATTTCTTTAGTATCTTTCTCCCCAACTCAACCATAAGCTCCAGGAGAAATTGTGCCAATCTTGCTCATCATTCTTTATGTCCAGAAGTAGCACCTAGTAGGTACTTACATTTGAAAACAATACAATGATTGAATCCATCCGCAGAGATTGGCTTAGGCATGAGCAATGACTTAAGTTGGTCCGATGACAGTCAGCCCTGAGACTTTTGCTGCACACTGGGACAAGCAAACTCTTTTTGTCTACTAGTGATTTTAGCTGGAAAGGAGCAACCTAGAGCTGTTTGTGGCCAATTTAATCATCTCACACCTCTCTAGGAATGGAGTTAACACATTGACTCCAGCAGAGTAGAAGTGAGAAAAGGAGAATATGGGTAGCAAAACAAACTGGTAATTGTGTGAATTTTGGACACAGCCACACCTAATGTTCATGCACCTTTGTATACAACAGCCATATACATTATTTGCAGTTTTTCTTTCATTTCTTTCTTCCTTTCTCTGTTTCTTTCTTTTCTTCTTTCTTTCTTTTTTTAAAGACAGGGTCTCATCCTGCTACCCAGGTTTGAGTGCAGTGGCATCATCACAGCTCACTGCAACCTGAAATTCTTGGGTTTAAATGATCTTCTGCCTCAGCCTCCTGAGTAACTGGAATTACATGTATGAACCACCATGCCTGATAGATGTTTAAAAAATTTTTTTAGAGATAGGGTCATTCTTCTTGCTTAAGCTGGTTTCAAACTCTTGGCCTCAAGCAATCCTCCCGCCTTAGCCTCCCATTCCTCTAGGATTACAGATGTGAGTCACTACACCTGTCCCATTCGCTTGTTCAAACTATTTTAAATTGGACTTCCATCCTTTACAACAAGAAGAGTATTGATGAATATATCTAGGATATTTAACCCCTAACATAATTTTAAAACATAATGGGTGCTCAATAGAAAGCAAATGTTGTTAGTAATTATTTCATTGATGACTGAGCACCTCCTCTGTGCCATGCACAGCGCTGACTGTTAAGGGCTGAGAATAGCCACAGTGTGCTGGAATTGGATTCCAGTCCTGCACTTACATGTGATATTAGGCAAGCTATTTGCCACTCCCATGTGAGCCTCAGTTTCCCTTATCTTTAAGAAGACAGAACAGATCAGACGTGGCAAATTGGTGGTGGAGGCTGGATCCAGCTCTTCTTTCAGTGCTTCATTTTTAAATTTAGAAAAGTCTCATATGAAAATTCAGATGTCCAGTTTTCCTCCAGAAAATTGGAAGATCAGCCACGTTGGGGCCCCACTCCCACGTGGCAGTGACAAGCAGGTTTTAGGAGGGCAACAGCTCCCTCAGTCTCCCCAGACCCCACTTGTGCCTCTTACATATTGTTCGCCTGCCTCACTCAACTCATGATTTGGCCACAAAAGCATTTGAGTTTGTGCTTTCCAGACCGTTCTCTCTCGGCCGCAGTATCTTCTGAGATGGAAGAGAGGGTCAAGGGAGAGAGATTGAACCCCGGAGGAGAGGCACCCACCCAGGAAAGCATCATTGTTGTGAACTCTCCAGGGCCATGGATGGGTCCCCAGACCCAGAGAAACTGCCACAAGCAGGGGCAGAGACACACAAGCCAGATTGTCTTTCTTTGCTTTTCATTCAGACAAAGAAACTCCCTCTCCGGGTAAAGCCTCCTCCGCTGGCTTTGATGTTCCTCTTCCCAGCAGCCCTGCTACTTCAGACAAGAGAGGCAGGCGGGAGCAGAGAGCTGAGAACAAAGCAGTGTCTCCTGGGCTGCTAATTATTCTCCTTCTGTGTAAATAATTATCTGGAAGGGTAAAAAAAGAAAAACAGTCCACCACTAAAGAGCTGGAAAAGCAAAAGGAAGATGAAAGGAGGAAGGGGATTTGATGCACCCCCGGAGCAGTCCTTGAAGGGACAGCGAGTCACAGCCAAGCCCTTCTTCCTTCCTGTGATTTAAACACCTCGTCTGGGACTTTCAAAGCCCCCGGCATTGGTGCTGTAATTAAATCATGGTTCTGGGAGCTGGCATACGGTGATCCCATTGCTTCTGCCTCTGGCTTCTACTGGACTGGGCTGGAGTAGAGGCAGGGAGTCTTAGAAATTAAGCCGGAGTTTGAACCTGAACCCTCCGCTTATTACTAACGAAAGTGAAGTCAAGTTGCTTATTACTAATATAAATAGGATCAGGCACAAGTTGCTTCTCCCAGCCTAGGGCCTGTGCACAGGCTGTTCCCTCCAGCTCTGTGTTGCCGACACATGCGTGTGGGCAGTGGACACTGACGCCCCACCACAGCCCCTTGCACTTACTCTTTCTGTGCATGCCGTCCAGCAGCCGACCACCTGGACCCTGGCCCTTGGCTGGAGTGTTTTCCCTGGCCTCTCTTGCACATGGCCCATCAGCATTCCGGGAGCATCCTCTTAGCCAGTGACTGATAACAGTCAGGAGACAAAAACACAGCTCTTGTCCAGGCGTGGTGGTTCATGCCTATAATCCCAGTACTCTGGGAGGCCGAGGCAGGCAGATTGCTTGAGCTCAGGCATTCAACACCAGCCTGAGAAAGCTTGAGACCCCATCTCTACTAAACATTGAAAAAAAAGAAAAAAAATTAGCTGGTGGTTGTGGCAGGTGCCTGGAGTTCCAGCTACTTGGGAGACTGAGGCAGGAGCATCACTTGAACACAAGAATCTGAGGTTGCTGTGAGCTAGGCTAACACCAGGGCACTCTAGCCTGGATGACAGAGTGATACTCTGTCTCTAAATAAATAAAGAAAGAAGACAGAACGAAAGAAAAAAGAATCCCAGGTCTCTGATCCCCTAAGTGGCAAAATTCTGAGGTACATGTTCTACAGCATCCCCCAGAGTTTCCAGACAAGAGTAAGCTCAGCCGCCTGGAGCAGTTCCTGGCTTGATAATGCTACTTGAAGTGGTTCTTTCCTTTCCCATGTCACCTCCTCACTCCTAAGTGCCCCCCATTTCCTCCTGAATCAACTATTTCACTCAGTTCCTCATCTTAGGGTCTTCTTCTGGGGAATTCAAACTGAGACAGCAGCCTTCGAGTCTCAGCTGAAATGTCATTTCCCAGGCAAGAGTACTGTGACATTCTGGAACTGATCAGGACTTGGAGTTGAACATGAACGATGTTCCCTCTACATTTTTGCTTTTAGCACTCATGACATTGGTAATTCTATTTTCACATGTTCCTTTATTTTTATTAGCAGCTATCTCCCCCTAGAATATAAACTCTGGGAGGGGAAGGACCGCATGTTTCATTTAACGACCTCTCAGTTCGTGGTATAGAGCCTAACACATTGTAGGTGCTCAATAAAAACTTCGGAGAGCCTAAATCTCCTTTTGTATAAAATAGGGGCCGAAGGCTCTGCAGATTAAGTAGCATGGTCAATACAAAGTGATTAACATAGAAGCTGACAGGCTCGGAGCACAGGGAAGAGCATTCTTGGCAAACTCAGCTGTTTCCCTTCTTCCACCCACCTGTGATATCATACACAAAATTTAATTGCCCCTAAGACTTTGTGAGCTTGGGATGAATATCCCTGGGTCACAAATGAAGGGAATGAGACTGTCAGACAGATGAAGTTAACTTGGAAGCAATGGCCAACATTCCAAACTGGCTCTGTCGGACTCAATCACTCCTGACTCGAGGATGGAGGGTGGTGTGGGGGTGGTGAACGTGGGTGCAAAGGGACATTAGAGTTTCTCCCTCAAGGCGTGGGAAGGACAGAGGAATGAGTGTTGGAGCCTCCAGACCTGGCAGAGGAAGTGAGTCCAGTCACAGGAATTGCTCTCCCCGTCCCCTCATCTCCTGCCTGACAGTGGGGCCATTCATCAGCACAGCATTCAGACACATCCAGGGAGGACATTCAGAAGAAAGAATGAGAAACAGGATACCCCCAATCACCTAGCCATCCACAAAAGAGTCTTTGCAACCAGGCGTGTATGCACCTGGTGGGCAGAGGAAGTAAACTTTGCATTTGGCTGTTTGGGACACTCCCAAGTAATACTTCCAAGTCTACGGGACGGGTTATCATCACATCCGCAAACTGGGGAACCTGAATCCCAAAGAGCCTGCTCCTGAGTCTCTGACCAGCACCAGGTAACTAGCGCTCCTGGTCTTGTAAGGGACAGGGACTGCCTCCCCTCCTATAAAGATCTAGGGAAAATTGATACTTACTGTTCAACCCAATCCTGCATTGGTGTCAATTTGCAAAACGCTGACATTGTGGGGGCTGAGAGGCTTAACTGCATGGTGGGGCTTTCCAGGCTGTCTCTGATGCTCCATCAAGGGCAACGGGAGAAGGTGACAAGATGCGTCTCAGGAGGAATTGTGGGCTGAGCAGCAAAGGTTATTGATGACGGTACAGAATTAATTAGCACACACCCCAGATGAGCCTGGAGGTGAAAATAAAGGCAATTCATTTCCTCAACGTCAGAGAAGACAAGTGGATCTGCTGTGGATAGGGACAAAAACCTTAACCCTAACCCTAAATCCATGGAAATTTGAATTTCAGATTTAAAACTAAAAAAACAGAACAAGCAATTTTTAGCGTTTGTCACATGTAATATTTGGGACATACTTATACTAAAAAATTACTCATTTTTCTAAAAAGCAAATTTACTCAGACATCTTAATATTTTATCTGGCAACCCTATCTGGTGACTTGGTGGAAATTTTAGCGGAGCTGAAGATTTATGGGCCCGCAGGCTGAGATATTTTGGTTTGTCCATCTTGGTGGCCATAAGGAAATTTCATATAAAATCTTGAGTTTTCACCTTCACTTGAGACCTGGTCACACTGCCCCCTTCGCTATCAGTTCACCCCCATTCTCATCCCTACCGAACCACTTTGACTCAATTTGCCCAGTTTTTGCTGCTTGCCCGGCCCCTGGACAGTTTGAGTTTGAGGCCTGTTGTCCTGGCTCAGGGTCCACAGGGAGGGAACTGGGTTAACGCATTTGGATGGCGAGCCTGCAGTCACTGGGGAGAGATCAGCTTCATCAAGGTGCTTCCTTCTCCCTCTAGGTAAATCTTCACTTTCTCATGTCAAATAGAGTGAGTCCCACCCTGTCTCACTCTGGAACTTGGTGAAGAAGCGTGAGTAGGAAGTTCCCTGATGGAGAACGTGATCTCGATTACCACCTTTGCTGCACCTTCGTTCATGAATATACCCCCCAAGCTGTAGCCAGGACGAGCTTACCAAAACACGTATCCTCACATGCTTGCTTGCAAGAGAAAATCCAAGCACCCTTACATGACGTGCAGGGCTCAGTGGCCAGGACGCCCCACTGCACCCCCAAAGCCATCCAGCCCAACTGTTTTCCACTCAGTGCTTCGGACATTGAACTTCTGAGTTCTTCACACTCACCCTGTGTTGCCATAACACTGGTCTTCCCTGCCCTTCTCAGAGGTTACAATGCCAATGCCACACCCTCCCATCCCATACTTTATTGGGATAGAATGTATTTTGTCATGTATAATGTGCACTTTTTGCCCTAATTTTTTTTTTTTTTGAGACAGAGGCTCACTTTGTTGCCCTTGACACAGTGCCGTGGCATCATAGCTCACAGCAATCTCAAACTCTTGGGCTTGAACAATCCTTTTGCCTCAGCCTCCTGAGCAGCTGGGACTACAGGCACCCGCAGCAATGCCCAGCTAGTTTTTCTATTTTTAGTAGAGATGGGATTTCATTCTTACTCAGGCTGGTCCTGAACTCCTGAGCTCAGGCAATCTGCCCACCTCAGCCTCCCACAGTGCCAGGCTTACAGGTGTGAGCACTTGGCTTTACCCAAACTCTTAAGAGAAAAATTAAGATATATTGCAAGAGTATAGAACACACATCCTGGGTGAGGGGTTCTTTCACAACCAGAACTTTACCCTGGAAGTGAGAACAAAGCAATGTAAAAATTGGTACCCCTGTATTAATTTGAAATAAAAAAATAAGAAAAAATAAATTTCGTTATAGATGGGTAGTATTATTTGCTATCAGTATGTAAAATTTCTTGTCCCTCATACCTCTTCTTGTGTTTTTGTCATTATTTGTTACATAAAATTTCTTGGGCTATCATATGTCAAAAAATAATTGCCAAAATTCCTTTATAATACAATCAAAGCCCAAGTACCTAAGTAGGAACAAATAACAATTTTGAATTAAAAAACTGAAATGAAAATTTTTATTTTCCTGAAAGTTTGGGCCCAAAACATGGGTGTGCATTACACACCGGGCTCATTACACACAGCAAAATGTGGTAGTTGTTCCTGCCTTGTGTTCCTCACCACCTCTCCTCCTTAGGTGAGACATTTCTCTTGCATGCTCCAGCTTGGGTCAAAGTGGCAGAAACCAAGCCCACTTAAGCTTCTTTGAATCAGAATAAGGAGCTGTGGCAGGAAAGCACCAGGCTCTGGAAGGACATGGAGCCAGCGGTAGCTGGTACCTTAAAAGCAGGAGGTAGAGGATGGTTTCCCCAAGATACTGCCACGGATGGCACAGTCCCATGATCAGAAGGTAAGGACAGCGTTTCTTCCCTGTCTGTATCTCTGATCAAAATTCAAATTCTTGGTCAGTCCCTGGGGATCAGAGCTTTCTCTTCTCTGGCACACACATAGCCTCATGGTCCCAGAAACTAAATAAAAGCTTTATAGAGATCGGTAGGATAAGGGTCAGTGCTCTGAGTGTTGGCATAAAATAATTAACACAACAGGCTAAGGACTTGATCTTTAGAAAGTCCTGCTTGCAAGGTCGTTGCTTAGTCACTGGCCTGGCAACTTGGCTTACAAAATGTTCCTTCCATTCCCTGATTGATAAGGTAGATTCTCTGTGCCTAGACTGTTTTTATGAATTATGTCATTTATGGTGAATACCTGCTTTCCTTCTGGGAGTTTGTAATTTTGGCGGTTGCTAGACAGACACATCTGTCTGAGCAGTCCCCTCCACCGAACACCCTAAACTCTGAATCTCAAACAAGACACCTTGAGCACCACAAACACCCCAGATGTGTTGCTGCATTTTTGCTACTGGAGGGAGAGCGTCCCCTGGGCAATTCCCCACTGAGGGGGGAGCCCAGAGGAAACCTGCACACGGACTTCTCCGGATCCCACCTGTGCCTTCGTCCCACACTGAGCTGACTGTGCAGCCTCACGGCGTCACTTGAGTACAACCATATATGGAGTCCTGTCAGTGCTTCCGGAGAACCAGTGACTGTGTGGGTGGCCCTGAGAGCCACCACCAAGCAGGTCCAAACCTTTTATTTTTTTAATTTCAGATTGATACAAGGGTAAATGTTTAGGTTACATTGTTTTCATTTCTAATGTAAAGTTCAAGTTGTAGTGGAGCCCTTCACCCACGTGGCCTGGGGAACCCCTCACACTGTGCAACTTAGGTGAGATCCCGCCAATCACCCTCTCCCCTCTCTCTCCTCTCCCTATCCCCCTTGCAGACTATACTTGTATTTTTCTTTCTTGTGGGCGTATTGTTGTTTATATATTGATTTCACATTACTATTGAGTACATTGGATACTTTGTCCCCCCATTTATTGTGATAGTTTATTGAGAAGAATGTGTTTCAACTCCATCCAGGTAAACACAAAAGATGTAAAGATGTTTTCTTACGGCTGAATAGTACTCCATGGCATACATACACCATAGTCTGTTAATCCACTCAAGGGTTGATGGACACTCGGGTGGATTCTAGGTGTTGGCAATTGTGAATTGAGCTGCAATAAACATTCTAGTCCACGCGTCCCTGTGGTAAAATGTGGAGATAAGGGAAACTGTTTGCATTGCTGGTGGAATTGCAAACAAATACAATGTCTTTCAAAAGAAGTATGGAGAGTGCTCAAAGAACTGAAAGTGGGCCTTCCATTTGATCCCACAATCCCATTACTGGGCATCTACCCAGAAGAAAATGACCAAACCTTTAGGCAGGGTCTACTGTCTGCAAGACGCTTGACAATGTTGTTGCATTAGTCTCCGTAACCGCTCATTTTAAAGACTGAGACTCTAAAGCTCAGAGGAGGGAAAAGGTTTAGGCAAGGATGCAAGGCTGGTAAGTGGAAGAATGGCTTATGAACCAAGATCGTCTGGTTCCAACATCACATGATAGTAGCCTCCCTTACAGGGAGAAAAGACTATCCCTGCCATGCCCACCCTCCACTGACCAGGGCCAGCTAGCTCTGAGAGCCTGGAGCCGGCTGCTCCTTTGGGAGGAGTGGGTAGGATAAGTCAGTGAATCCTCCTTTTGTCAGTAACAGACCTGATATTTACACCTATGTCCGTCTGACACTGGGACCCCCAAGTTCACAACCATTACAATATTTTGGCTGTATGGCCTTTGGCGTCTCACTCCATTGTTCTAAGCATGTATCCCTTCATTTATAAAAGGGAATTAACAATCACCTAATTGATTATGAAAAGAGCACAACTATCCCCAATGCAACGCCTAGCAGGGAACCACCAGTTGCCAGCTCCTTTCTCTTCCCCACTCCACTCCTTACTCACTGTGTGAGCCCCTGCATGTCCTGCCATTATCTCTGCTGTTTCCCCATCTCTAAAATGAGGGGGATGATTCTGGTGCTCCCAGAGTCTGTCTTAGGGCTGCCATCCTATATCAAAGAATGAACTTTTCTCCCAAGCAGCCTTTTAAAATCCTGCAGTTCTGATCCTGACAGGCAACTCAAAACCACCCTCTGCCCACTTAAGAACGAGGCCGTGTGTCAGTTGCACAAAGACGGTGCGGTGAGAAGCACGCTCCAGCATCTCCCAGACACTGGGCTGGAGAAAGGCGGGTCAGAGTGTTCAAAAGTTCTTTGTTTAACTAAGGCACAGGTAGAGGGGAAAAAGGACAGGATCTACAGATGGAGTTGGACTGTCTATATCCATGGTTGTCGATCTAAATTCTTGCAGAGCACAGAGGGTAATTTTTATAGAGTTTGTGAATAAGAGTAAAAAGGCCAGGAGAGGTAGGGAGTGGGGAGACCATGGCAAACTGCAGACCCTGTGCTAGCCTGGGAGGGAGCTTCCCACTTCCAAACACACCTGTGCTCTCCCTCTCTCCCTCTCTCTGTTTTAGAGAAGCCAGAATTTTGAAGTAAAGTATCTCAATTTTTAAGTGTGGCCTTGATTTTTCTTCTGAAAGATCTTTGTGGGTCCAATGGAACTCTTCAGGGGTCTGTTCTAATCCACGAGCTATTCACTCAAAATCTTTAAGCAGGCTCAGCACCTGTGGCTCAACAGGCTAAGGCGCCAGCCACGTACACCTGAGTCAGCAGGTTCAAATCCAGCCCGGGCCCACCAAACAACAATGACGGCTGCAACCAAAAAATGGCCGGGCGTTGTGGCGGGCACCTGTAGTCCCAGCTACTTGGGAGGCAGAGGCAGGAGACTGGCTTGAGCCCAGGAATTGGAGGTTGCTGTGAGCTGTGATGCCACAGTACTCTACCCAGGGTGACAGCTTGAGGTTCTGTCTCAAAAAAAAAAAAATCTTTAAGCAGCCAGTGCTCAATTGCCACATCTTTGTTACTGAAGCCTGAAGAATCTGTGACAATATCCTTCAAGGTGGTCAATTTCAGACACATGAGAGGATGATTTGAAAGAAGAGCCAGAACCATTTAACTTTTAGCCATTCTCCCAAATTCTGTGTCTCTAAATACACCTATACCTTTGTTCAGGTGCATCTTTAATCACTCTAGAGCAGGGGCCCTCAAACTTTTTAAACAGGGGGCCAGTTCAGTGTCCCTCGGACCATCCCACGGGCCGGACTATAGTTTTAAAAAAAACAAAACTATGAACAAATTCCTATGCACACTCCACATATCTTATTTTGAAGTAAAAAAACAAAACGGGAACAAATACGATATTTAAAATGAAGAACAAATAAAGTTAAATCAACAAACTTACCAGTATTTCAATGTCA
>CAUYON010178663.1:0-14190 GCA_963573935.1 Arctocebus calabarensis
GCTGCAACCAAAAAATGGCCGGGCGTTGTGGCGGGCGCCTGTAGTCCCAGCTACTTGGGAGGCAGAGGCAGGAGACTGGCTTGAGCCCAGGAATTGGAGGTTGCTGTGAGCTGTGATGCCACAGTACTCTATCCAGGGTGACAGCTTGAGGCTCTGTCTCAAAAAAAAAAAGAGCTTTCTCCTCTTCAGAACTCTGCCCTGCAAATTTTAGCTGCCTTGGCCTCTCCAACTCTGAACTCTGTTTCTTTGCCTCTCTTAGCTCTCCACATAGAAAGAGAGCTCCCACTGATTGGCTCCCCACTGTCTGCATTACTGACTGACTAGGAACACTCTTGTCAGCAACAAGCTAGGGGTTGTTTCTTTCTATTGTTTCAAAGATTAGCGTTCTGTTGCCCCAAATGAAAACTATTGTTTTATATGTCTTATCCGATTTTCTACCTTTGAGATATCAAGGCAAATCTTTTTCGTGTTGGCCCATCATACCAAAAGAAGTAATTATCAGTTTTTGGATATCAATAAGTAGCTTGACATTAAAAATAGACCTTTCTCCTAATTTAATTAATGAGATGCCAAATTCATTCAGAAATGTATCACTGCCTTAACTATCACGGTCATGTCATTACTCCTGTTGCTAATAAAACATAAAATCTAAGCTTGAACCCATAGGCCAGAAGACAGTATGCTGTTTCAGCTGTCTTTGTACTAACAAGGATGCAGACCAAGGCCAACATTGATTCAAATTATTATTTCTGTGATGATTCACATGATGGTGGATTGATTAATGATTTTCTTTTACTTTTTATTCTTAAATAATTTTTAGTTTCACTATGACCATTTTGATGATCTGCATTTAACATAGCTTTTCACGGCATTTGGCTTCTTATTTATTTAGCTTTTATGAATCAAACACAGGCTAACTCATTTTGCAACATTACAATCTACATCCTAGAATTTTGTACATGTCTATGATGAACAATGATATCCACTTTTCACCTTACATTTACATTCAAATCTTTAAACTTCCATACCTTCGGAATGCCACTGGATTCCATGTGGCTCAATGTAGCACTAAAAGCCTTAATCAGAGAACTTTTATCTAAGTGGTCAGAAACGTGGTACTGATTATGTTACCTTGAAAATGACTCATGACATCCCCGACTCTTGCATAGCATGCATTGGTCCAATAGGAAAGAAAGGGAGGAATTCATTGGGTGGTGTAGCACCTTATTATTAAACTAAATAAGTAGGTACTGAACTTTTAAAAATGTAAATCTCTATTATGTGTACACAAAGGGCACATATGATAGTAAATGTCCCTGTTGAAAATAGAAAAGAAAAATATTTTATGAGTACCATGTCATGGAGAAACATACAATTGCCAAGTCATAATGTGATTTCCAATTTTTCATTCGTTGACTTTTTTTTTCATTCATTGACTTTTTATTCACGTGCTCACATATAGACTCACAAACACAAATAAAAGCCTCTTATTCTCATTCACTTTTGATGGACAAAGCAATAAAAGAAAGAAATTTTGAAGTGTATGAGCTACAAATGTTTAACTTATAATTGCAATGTTCAGGGGTGCATATGTGTGTGTACACATAGACAAATGTATTTAACTAAAGATACAATTTAAAAATGAAACATTATTGAGTCAAAAAAATTAGTCTAATTCTAAGATGAAGAAATGATTACTGAGTGCATATTCTGTCTTAGAATCATTCTATACTTAAATGGTAATGATAGCTTAAATTCAGAATTTATACTTATTTATGATTCACAGAGGTTATAGAAAACTTCCCCATGTGAGATATGACTAAATAGTAGTAGAGAAGAAATCTTCATCATAATAGAAGTACTAACGGAAACATAAAATTTGCTTTCCTTTAATCATTTGAATGTGGTGATTTATAGATTGGATATTATAGAAAAAGATAAGAGATTTTTAGTATCAAGAACAAGCAATTTACTTTAAACTTACAAGCTGCCCAGAATTTTTGAAACTTCCTAGAAATTGTACCTATTCCAGATAGTATGGCCATAATTTTCATTCACTGAAAATTCTGATAACTCTTGTCAGCAAGAAAAGGAAATAGATTTGATCTATTTATTCATTAAAATTGTACTACCTAGAAAAAATTTCTGGGATACTTATTATTTCTCATTGTCATGCTAGTCGTTCTGGTTAATATATGAATAATAGAGGAAAAGGTGACATTTTCTGGCTTGATTTGAATTTATAAAAGTTAACATTTAGAAAAAAGGTCAAAGATTTTATTGTTACCTTTTCTAGATATGTATTAAAACGACCTTAGAAATTATTAATAAAAAATCTGCAGACTCCGTTTATTAGAAGGATCCAATATCTTTCTTGAGACATTTCAGAGTCTTTCCTTCTGCTTAGTGACAACCCAACCTCTTATTCCTATACTTGTGCTATATGAAGAGACTGCATTCCATAAGATATCAGAAACAAAAGAAAACGGCCATATATTTCTTTCTGATCTGAAAGAAACCATAGAAAATATTTAGTTTGGGATGTGCGTTTTATAGCCTGTTTGGCATCATTATACCTCATTGCAACCTCCAAGTCCTAGGCTCAACCAATCCTTCTGCCTCAGCCTTTGAAGAAGCTGGGACTACAAGCATAAACCACCGTGGCCAGTTGACTTTGTCTATTTAGTAGAAGGGAGATCTTACTACGTTGCTCAGGCTAGTCTTGCATTTCCGGTTTCATCCTCCACCCATGGCCTCCCAAAGTGCGAGGATTACAAGTATAAGCCACTGTGCCCGGTTTATATTCTTGATTTTACAGAAATCTCAAGATCTAAATAAAAATGTTTCTATTGTACTCTTAAGTTGTTATCATGTATAATACTGGAAGTATTTTGGGTTTATATTTAGAATTTTAGTGAGAGAAATTACTGATGTGTAGAAAAATAAAATCTCAAATGCACGAACTATATTCACATACGTATATTCTTACAAAAACCAAAACTTCAGTTAAGCACTATGGTGTAATTAATTTTTGCTATTGTTTTGACGACAAAACAATTATCCTTTTCACTGTATTCAACATAAATGAAATGTTTATCTCCTTGTATTTAAAAACCATAGTGTTAATGTTTCATTTAAAATCCTTCTCATCAATTATTATGAGGGGTGGTTCTTACATATTTTTAGAATAACAATGCCAAATAAAATATGAATGATAATTTCCTATTTGATGGTGGTTGAAAGAATTACATAATGTGTATAAAATAAGTGACAGTTGCACTGAAATGACCATTCTCAAGTGACTATAATCAAGAAAACTTCCTTAGAGAATGGTGCCAGAGGAAGAACTAATTTTGCTTGATTCTAGCTTTCATTAATGACACTTAAATCCAGGTGACTGGAAAGTGCAGAAATAAATTTCATCCTAGAAACTGACATAATCAATTTTAATTTTACTTAAACATCTTTCAGTTGTCATAGAATCTTTTTCCTTCCATCTTCAAATAATTTGATATAACATGTTATTAGTTCTTCACAGGTCACCATTTTCTATTTTTTCCTCTTATAATATTTTTAAAAATGATAAATTCACAGTTTTCTTTATGACCATGAACTAGAACTACAATCTATTGACATCATTAGAATCTTTGAAATAAAAAATATATAATTTGTGAAGCTCGGTGTTTGGTATTAAATAATATTTCTTCATAGTCTTATGTCTGTGCAAAGAAGGAAATATGAAAGTTAACTTTGTGTTTCTCATTTCAAAAGGAATATTATTTATTACAAAGATTTTAATTGCAAAAATGGTCACTTAATAAATAGTGCTACATCTTCAACATCATTTTATTATATTTAAAAACTCTTCTTAGGTTGGGCACAGAAGTGGCTCAGACCTATAATCCTATCACTCTGGGAGGCCAAGGTGGGTGGATTGTTTGATCTCAGCAACTGGAGAGCAGAGTGAGATCGAATCTCTACTAAAAATAGAAAAACCAGGGCGGCACCTGTGGCTCAGTGAGTAGGGCTACAGCCCCAAATACCGAAGGTGGCGGGTTCAAACCCAGCCCTGACCAAACTGCAAAAAAAATAAATAAATAAAAATAGAAAAACTAGCTGGACTTGGTGGAGGGCACCTGTAGTCCCAGCTACTCAGGTGACTGAGGATAGAGGATCCCTTGAGCCCAAGAGTTGAAGTTGCTTTGAACTATGACACCAGGCACTCTACTCAGTGTGGCAGAGTGAGACTCCATCCCAAAAATAAATAAATAAATACATAAACAAACAAATAAATAAAAGTAAACACTCTCTTTATACACTAGTTCTAATCAACTCTGAGATTGTTTGAATTGAGATCACTGTCAAAATGAAGGTCATGGAGCAATGTGGCACACTACATTCCTCTCCCCAATTATTAATGCTGCTTTTTTTATGGTAAGTAAATTTATTTTTCTCAATTTTAACTTGATCTTGAGTGAAACAAAAAATGGTATGAAGGCTAAGCAGATGGTTGTCACAAACTGAAGAGCACAAATAAAACTCATGAGAAATTTGCCAGACTGGTAGCAAAAAAGGGAATTAGTCATCAAACTCATTTCATGGTTCATGAGTATTGCATACGAAACCCTTTATATAACATGTGGAAAATAATCGTATTGATGAGCCCAAACAATTCATAAAACATTAACAGAATTGCTCATCTGACAGTTGGTAGCAAATATCAACGTACTACAATGACTTTCTTATTAATTACAAAATGAAAAATTATATAACAATAAAATTAATTAGAAAATGAATGGTTTATGCTTCTTTTTGTATTGCTAGGCAAGCTTCTCCTTGAACTGAATGGTGGTCCATTCAAATAAAATTTAGGAGAAAAACGTGTATAATTTCATGTGGAGCACGAGGTGGGGAGCACCCGAGTGCTTTCTTTTCACATAAGGTAACATTCGTAACGAACATCGATTCACCTCTTGAATATAAACTTTACATACATTGAGGGAAAACATATTTTTCAAGTCTGGAAACGAAGTAAGAGATGTGAGTGGCTGGTTTTATATTTTATGAGTTCTTCAGAAATTTTGCATATTTTAACATAAAAGGATATGGGCAAATTGCATTGCTGCAGATATTTCTGACACTATAAATTAGCCCAAATAATTCTGGAAGATACTCTGTTCTCAAGATAGTTTAAAGAAAATCACTCTTGTCATTCTCATTTATGTCATTCTCATAAATATGTTAATTCTCATAATATGTTAAAACATAGATAGGACTCACCAATATGAAACATAACCACGGAATCCAGGTCCACTGCAAATACATGAGATCAGGAGGCTCAGCTCAAGTTAGTAAAGACCTCCAGATGCCTAACTCTCTTTTCTCTAAGAGAAATCTAAATGAGCAAATTTTAAGAAACGTTTTCCCACATATACTTTAAGAAGATTTGTGATATAAAGTAGTGATTTAGGGGGAAGATATAGGACTATAAACCAAATACATTTATCTGAACAAAGAGGAAATGACACGTGTATAAATTGTGTAACTGACTTGAAATACTTTAAGGATACAATACCAAAAATAGCATTTACATTCCAGTAACCTCACTGTATTGAGCAATTTTCACAGAGGTCTATATAAAAATGTACAAGTCATACTTCACATTCAATGCTTCCTACCAAATATGAAAAGCTATATATATGTGTGTGTGTGTATGCATGTGTGTTGTAAATTATGCATACATTTTTATATACAAAAAAGAAATTGATTGAGAGGAGCAATGCCTGTGTACCATATTGGAATCTATCTTACTGGTTCCAACATAAGGTAACACTAATGCCTGACTCACAACTCCCTCATCAATAATTCAAAAGATTAATAATTTTGTTAAAAACCCACCCACTAATATACCTCAGAAGGTTGTTCAAGCTTCAGAACTTGATTTAAACCTAAAACATGAAATTATAGAAATCCTAGAAGAACGTGTGAGAAAAACTCTTAATCTTATCGGCTTAGGGAAAGAATTCATGAACAAGATCCCATTGGCAAGTGCAGCAACTAAAATAAATAAATGGGACCTGATGGAGTAAAGTTTGTGCACAGCCAAGGACATCATCAACGATGCAAAGCAACAGCCTCCAGAATGGGAGAAGGTATTTGAGAGAATACATTTCAGCCCAGAACAGGGTCTGACAGTGATATCAGAAGTCCCTTTTATTTCTCTCTACTTCTTTCTACAAAATTGCTACCACTGTCAAGACCCTGCTAACACATGTGGTTTCACACCACCCACTCCTTTTTTGGTGTTCATTATGACATTGTCATCATTCGGTTTTGTTGCAGACGTTGTCTGTGAGCTCTCCCTGTCCTTCCTATTTCTGTAAGAGAGGCTCATGGATTCTGGAAGTGTAATACCATCATCTTGCTGTTAGTCTTCTAAGTTATTTTTTAATTAAACTGGACACACTTATTTTTTTAAAAAAAATTGAGAAACATTTTCTTTATTTAGTTCCAGAAATGTTTTAGTCATTTGTAAACTACTTTTCCTCTTTCCTTCCCACTATAATTTCCTTAGTAAAATCATTATAGTCCTTGATTGGAGATACATGGATTATCATCCCTGCCTGAATTTTTTCTGTGCATTTTCCTTATCTTCACTTCTCCACTTTGCATGCAAATAAAAATGAAATTTCTATTTCTTATTGTTATCTTCTTTTCAGTTTGTTAAAATCATTTATTCCATCATTCCAGCTACTACATCTTCATCATCCAGAGATGATTCTTCTTTTTACGACTTCATTCCTGGTTAACTCAAAACCTTTAATAGATGTTATCTCAACCTATAATTCAAAATTTTAATCACAATTTAATATCTAGTAATTTCTATATTTATTTTCTTATATGTGTGCTTTCCTATTTTATGATCTCAAATATTTATTTCATGCATATGATTTCTTCTTGAATGTTGTAATTTCTGTTCGAGATGCAAGGTTGTAGGATGAATTTTCTATTCTCTTTTCAAGTGTTTTTTTTTTTATTTCATCCCAAGGTATTTGAAGTTCATGTCTCTAAAATAAATATTTTATTAAACAGAGACCAGATACTTGCACTTTTTCTAATCTTTCTTGGGTGCATTTTGTTCTTTCCTTGGATGTCAGCATCCATAAATTTTCTGTGAATCCTAGGAGCATGGGTGGAGACATTTTTTCCTGTTTATGATTAAGAAGCATCATTCCACACTCTCTGTCTCAAACAGACTTCAGAGTCTTTTTGTGACATTGATGTTATATTTTTGATCCTACTATTCACTCACACACAATACTAGACTTTGAACCCTGTATGTTACACTGGCCTTTCAGCACCTACTGACCTCAGTGCTAAGTTAAAGTCTAGGATTTCTTTAAATATGTTTATGGAAGTGTTCATCTTATTTTCCACATATTTCTTGTCCATATGTTCGAAGCATATTGTTAAGTTTCAGAATATATTAATGCTAACATCTTATCTCAAAATTCTAAGAATATTTAGGGCACTAGAAAGTCACTTGCTAGTTAGTAAGCAAGCATAGGGATTTTCCCTTGTAAGAGTTGGTCCAGTTGCTAGGTGGGGTAGCTTATGTCTATAATCCTAGCACTCTGGATGGCTGATGACAAGTGGATTGCTTGAACTCAGGAGTTCGAGACTAGCCTGAGCAAGAGGAAGACCCCTGTCTTTACTAAAAAAGTTGAAAAGGGAGCCAGCCCCCACACAACCTGTGAGTGTCCCCAATGCTTGGCAGTGACAAGGGAGAAAATAAAGACAACAGAAATAGAGTAGAATTTAGAGAGTGGGCCCAGGGAGTCGACGCCCTTTATGTGAGAGACAAGAATGAACTGTGTACTCTGTTTATATTATTTCTCTTTATCAACAAAAAGGTGTTTGTAACATCAATAACGGATGCCATCCTTGTGGTTTTTCATGTCATAGTTTTCCATTACCCATCTGATTACCCTCTAGCTATTTTCATGATTTTTATTTTTTAAAATACTTATCATTCACTAATAGGATTACAGAAACTGGGGAGAAAAACATTGAACTTACTTATCTCACACCCACAAGAAGTAGTCTTCCTTGCTTAATGAGCCAGCTGCACATGCTGTCTTAGTTGATCTTAAAATGGCTTCTGAAGCTCTTTTAGGTCCCAGCCAGGCCCTTATGGACCTTTTTCTGGGGTTATTTCTGGCTTCAGCAAGGCCCTTATGGACCTTTATCCTGAAGCCCTCCCTGACTGCAGCCACGCCTTTGTAGGCCTTTGTCCTGATGTCCTTTGAAGTTTGTGCCAAGCTGTCTTGTGAAGCACAGATGTAGGGATCCAGCCCTCACACAACCTGGGAATGTCCCCAGTGCTAGGTGGTGATGAAGGAAGGAAGAAAAAATAGAAATAGATTTATAGAGTGGGCCCAGGGGTAAATACTTATCAATCACTAATAGGGTTATAGAAAACGAAGGGAAAAAAAATAGACTTTGAAACGAAATGTGATCTAATTAATCTTCTATGTTCCTAAGAGACAGTTTAATTAATGTCCTACTCATCTCAAGAGACAGAGAAAAAAGTCATATCTTCTCACACACCCACAAAAACTAGTCTTCTTTATTTAATAAGTCAGTAATATATTCTGTCTTAGTTAATCTTAAAATAACTTTCCAAGGCCTTTTAGGCCCCAACCAGGCCCTTACAGACTTTTTTCTTAGGATCCTTTCTAACTTCAACCAGGCCCTTATGGACCTTTTTCCTAAAGCTCTCCCTGACTTCAGCCTTTATAGGCCTTTTTCCTGAAGTCCTTTAACGCTTGTGTCAAACTGTCTCATAAAACTCCCAATACATTATGTTCTTTGTAGGGACTCCTGTTCTCTCTCATCATCCTGCATTCCTGACCCTGACCACAAAAGTTTTTATACAATTATTTTATTATCATATCAATCTAAATATATTCGTATAATCTTAAATTCCCTAAAGTTCACCCACAGAAAGCTAGGTGGTGTTGCGGCAAGCACCTGTAGTCCCAGCTACTTGGGAGGCTGAGACAAGAGGATTGCTTGAGTCCAAAGACTTTGAGGTTGCAGTGAGCTATGACACCACAGCACTCTCCCGAGGGTGACAAAGTGAGACTGTCTCAAAAAAAAAAAAAAAAAAGTTGGTCCACTTGTACTATTCATCCCGGGGTGAACCACTTTATCTTCCTGCAAATAAGGTATATCTTAAATTATGATGTTATGTTTAATTATTTCTATGTCACAGCAAAGTTTCAGAATGGCTATGTTACTCTTCTAGTTATCCTAAAATTAAAGGCGTCCGTTTGGGCCTCCCAGGACACAGTGAGTTTGTGAAGGCCAAGACACAGCACTGTACTTCCCAAGTGGACACTGTAGAGAGGAGCAAATTTCTTTATTCTCTAGGTCATTTGTCCAGATGGATCCCACACGCATCCTCAATATCCTTTCTATGATCAATGAGTCACTTGGCACAACCCAACACACCTTAGTCAGTTTCAGAAATGAAGCCCCTCACAGTCCATTCTTATATTTGAACATTTAAAAAGTCACCCCTTGGAAATTGGGCTCCACATGAATTTTCACTAAGAATTTTACAAAATTAATAACATGAGTAAGTTAAGGAAATTATGAATTTGCCTTAAGACCCTGAACTTATTGAATAGTTTCATAATTATAAGGAGTATGACCTTTAAGAGACATATATATAATAGCTACCAGCTATGTCATAATATAAATATTTTTTCATGTAATAACTTTTGTTTTTAACACCAAGTTTGATATAAAACTAAAAACACTTAAAATCATGTCTCAAAAAATACATTGTGGTAAATCGATGGCAGTTTCTGCCAAGGTAATCAGAAATGTCAGGTTTAATTTTAACATGCTGGAAGCATTTATTTAACCATCTGCCTATGTCCCTTAGCAATATAGAAAAAAAGTAAGAGAAACCATGTGGATATCAGTGAAATACACAAGATAAGAACAGACCCTCAATAAAACATTATTTTATTGCTTCAAAAATATACTCTAGGCTAACTTTACTCTAAATCATGGGAGCAGAAAGCTGCAGCAACTCATAAGCAGCACATAGACTAATTTGAACTAAAACCCGTAGTGTATATATCAGAATCTTTGGCTAGCATGGGAAGACGCAAGTTGTATAGTTTATATTTTAGTCTTACGAAACTACTGTACCTAACCACATACTTCTAAATCACTATCCTGAAAATTCACATTGATCATAAAGCAAACTAAACTTCCCTAGCACATATAAAAACAGTCATTTTGGAAACTCTGACTTTTATTCTCACAACAATGTTCCCCAAAATATGTTTTGAAGAAAAATGATTTTGTAGTATTTACATAGGAATTACAAAGTTTTTTCATTACTGGAATAAAGTTGGTAGCTGAATAATTTAAGTAAATCTATTTAGACAAAGAACCGATTATACAGTAAATTATTTGAATCTTTTGATTTGGATTTATCTTACAAAATAAGATGAAAAATAATGAAAATCAATAAAGAACCTTATCTACTTAACAAAATTTAAGTTAGTATATAAAATGTGCTAATTTTAGCAAAAAAAATTTAATTTTTGCGTGGTTTTCTATCAATACCATGAAATACTATCATACCCATCACATCTTGAACTTCACATTTGACCTTTATAAAAGAATTATAAAGATCATTTTGCAAAAAATATCTGAAAGCAAATTCAATTTTTAATGAATTCTTAACCTTTTGGTAATTGCATCATTTGTAACCTTTTCGTTTTATTTGCAGTGATTGTGACATACTTGCTTTAACTAGACAGTGCAATCAGCTGTAGAAATGGGCCACTACCTTGCTAGGAATCTTAGACTGTTTTCCAGGCTCCCAGCTAGAGAGATTCCTCTGGAACTTCCAGCAAGGAAATAGCGGTAGGAAATCACAAGGTAGAAGGGAGAGAACAATACCTGTCTGCTATCTCTGCAAGTATAAGCTGCTGAAGTTTACCTTGTGGCAACCGCAGTAAGGTGGATGTGGATTCCTGCATTCTTAGCAGAGGCAGAAGACTTTCCCACACTACCAACCCTGGTCATTGTTGTAGCTCTTGGGGGGTGCACCAAAACCCCAATGAGACAATGTTTCCCAACACAGCAGCTCTTATGTGGTGCAGGATCATGGGTTCCAGATGAGGAGTGGCAGGAGTTTCTCAATATTACCTTTCAGTTTTCATTTTTTGTTTCTCCAGTAACCTTATTTTGCCTTTGTTCTTGTAGTCTTTTCAACATTGCTGGAAACATTTCTTTGCATCAAATTCCACCTCGGTGAAATGAGCAGAGTGATTTCTGTTTTCTGGACTACGTCCCCACTGAAAGAGAGACCAAACAGTTGACCTTGCTGGGCAGGGATAAACTCTCATGGTAAGCTGTGCCAACCGGGAGAGGAGACACTGATGTTAAGTGACCATTAATTTTAGGATGAGGATTACTTTTGTTTCTGAAGCAATCAGATTTGGGGAACTAATATGATGAATTCTATTTACTAGAGATGCCCTTTAATTTGAGTAAAGATTATTGCAGTCACATCATTTGGGGAAAGGTGGGTGCTATGGTCTACGCTGTATCTCCTTAAAATCCTAAGCCCTAATCACCAGAACCTCAGAAAGTGACATTATTTCGAGATAAGGCCTTAAAAAAAAAAGGTTACAAGAAGTGTTACGGCTAAACACTAATTCAACTTCACTAGTGTCCTGGTAAGAAAGATGAGAGGGAAACCACGGAGATCCTAGAGAAAGGAAAGGCTTGGTGAGGACTGAGAAGACAGTGGTCTGCAAACCACGAAGAAGGGCCTGGAGAGGAAGACAACCTGCTAATGACCTGCCTACTGGGTTACGCACCCCAGAGCTACGAGAAAGTAAATTTGGTTTTTAAGTTACCCAATTGATGTTTTGGATTCTGGCAGCTGTAGCTGACTAAGATGGGCAGTTCAAGTAAGGCACATAATTTCCTTCTTTTTTTCTGAGCAAATGTTCATTGTGATTTTTCCTTTTAATTTTGTGTCCTCCACAGAGCATTTCAAAGAACTGGTGTTAGCAGACACTTGTTCCAAATGCAGCCGATCTTGGTCACATATGGCTCTCAGCCGAATGGTGTCCCCCGTCTCACTGGACATTCTGCAGAAACCTCAGCCCCTCACAATGTGAATTTCTGGCTACATGACCTCTAGCTTCCCCCAGAGCTTCTATTCCAACAGAGAGGTGAAAGCTACAATATCTTCAATAAAGACCCTCAACAACAGCATATCCTTGCTTCTGGCATATTCTATTGGTCGTAGAGACCAGTTCTGATACAATGCGGAGGGGACAGACTGTCCAAGGATATGAATACTGGGAGGTCAGGATTGCTGTGCCACTTTGGAGGATAGATCAAATAGATTGAGAATTGTAAAATAAATAGATGAATTGAATTTGAAGCCAGTTATTCTCTTACTTATGTTTTTTCTTTAAATATCTTGTCAATATAATATATTTAGCAGTATTTTTAACTCTGCGATTCTTGCTAGGGCCAATTCTTGGGAGCAGTCTCAACAATCTTATTCTAACCCCAACACAATGACTATCAAGAAAAGTTTTGTTCATACTTTCAAGAAAAGTAGAGTAAAAGAGAAATAGCTGTGAGGCAAGCATGAATTTGTCTTTTGACACTCAGAAATCACACATTTATTTCTTAACAGGCTTTTCCTCATATTTAAAAAATGATTTAGTTTGACCAGGAGTACTGGAATGCATTGAGAGCCTCAGCACGCGGGACCCTGAGGTCGACGCATCACTTGAGTCCAGGGGTTTAAGGCTGCAGGGTACTATAATTTCACCTGCAAATAGTCACCACACTTTCATCTTGGGAAAATAAAAATACCTCATTTCTGAAATTAAAAAAAAAGTTTATAATAGACTGAAAAAAATTAAAAATAAATTCATGTGGCAAATAATGTACCTTTGATTACTTGTGACAATTTATATAATGAAATGCTCACAACAAAAAAAATTTTTTTCCTTTCTTTACCAAAATTTATTCCTATGATTTGTAATGGTCAAGTAACTTCAGTGTATTAACGTCAGTTATTACAGAAACCAGTAGCATTGTCCCCAGTCTTACTCAATTCCTCTTTACACATGCAATAGCCTGAGGTGAGTTGCGAGACATTTTTCTTTTCTGCGTTCCCCTCATCCTCCTCTTCCAATTAAAGAGTTTGATTCAGCCTTCAAATGATACAATTCTGTCCAGTTTTGACATTCTCCACTTTGTCAACCCAACTTCATGCTGTCGCTGTTCTTTGCTTGTACTGTGGACCAGCCTCTTGTCTCCTGTTTATCAAATTGTCTTCCATCTAATTCAGGCTTTACTCAGGAACCACAGTCATCATTTCCAATGGAAATACGTAGGTAATAATAATTGTCAGTGGCTTCTGATTGCATTTAGATTAACATCCACACTCCTTACAGCCTCCAAGGCCCTATGTCATATTTCACTTATAGGCTCATTTTTTGTGTAGTTCCATACCCACTTGTCTTAATTTAATTTCTTTAAAGCTTTAAACTCTTCACACATGCACTATTCTCTTTGAAAGAGCATATTTCTCTATTCTTGTTATGACTGAGCTTTCTGACTTCAAATTTCAACTAAAACTATTACCTCAGATAGGATTTTTCTAAATAACTCTGCCTTGCTAGAGAGAAAACCCACCTCTTTCTAAGGATGCATTTTTGACATATGATCTCCCACTCTCTTCTAATTATCTACTATGGGAAACACCATTTCATTCCTTTTTTTTTTTTTTTAAATACATGTATTTTATTATTCTTCA
Organism: Arctocebus calabarensis; assembly: GCA_963573935.1. Lineage (NCBI taxonomy): Eukaryota > Metazoa > Chordata > Mammalia > Primates > Lorisidae > Arctocebus > Arctocebus calabarensis. The sequence goes on from CAUYON010178663.1 coordinate 13,883, forward strand.
TTACATTATCCCCCCCACCCCCCAGCCCAGTGGTAAGACAGAATTTATTTACAGAAAACACTAAAGCTCCTGGTAGAGGGAGAGAACTCAAGTGGGGAGAGAGAAACTCTCTCCATTTCTCTCCCAGTCTTTCCCCATCTCCTCCTTCAGGCCTTTAGTCTCAGGGTATATATAGGTGTATGGGTTCCTTGGTCAGGAAACGAATGAATACAGTCCCTTCCACCAGGGGCAAGGTGAATGAATGTATCAATGAATGGATACAGTCCATTCATGGAATTGAGGCCTAGGAAATTCACAAGAAATTGACC
>CAUYON010178668.1:0-37300 GCA_963573935.1 Arctocebus calabarensis
ACCAAGGACAATATGATCCTCTCAATAGATGCAGAAAAAGCATTTGATAAAATCCAGCATCCCTTTATAATTAGAACACTGAGGAGCATAGGTATAGCTGGCACATTCCTTAAACTGATAGAGGCTATCTTTGACAAACCCACAGCTAATATTTGACTGGAGTAAAACTAAAAGCTCTTCCTCTTAGAACTGGAACCAGACAAGGCTGTCCTCTGTCACCATTGCTATTCAACATAGTGCTGGAAGTTCTAGCCAATACTATTAGACAAGACAAGAAAATAAAGGGCATCCAGATGGGTGCAGAGGAGGTCAAACTCTCCTTTTTTGCTGATGATATGATCTTATACTTAGAGAACCCCAAAGATTCAACTACTAGACTCCTGGAACTCATCAAAAAATACAGCAATGTCTCAGGATATAAAATCAACGTCCATAAGTCAGTTGCTTTTGTATATGCCAACAACAGTCAAGAAGAGAGGTTAATCACAGACACAACTCCCTTCCCCATAGCCTCAAAGAAAATGAAATACTTAGGAATATACCTAACAAAAGAGGCAAAAGACCTCTAGAAAGAAAATGATGAAACCTTAAGAAAGGAGATAGGAGAGGACTTGAATAAATGGAAGAACATACCATGCTCATGGTTGGGAAGAATTAACATTGCTAAAATGTCTATACTTCCCAGAGCAATTTACAGATTCAATGCCATCCCTATTAAAATACCAACATTCTACTTTCAAGACCTGGAAAAAATGATTCTGTGCTTTGTATGGAACCAGAAAAAACCCCGTGTAGCTAAGGCAGTCCTTAGTAATAAAAACAAAGCCGGGGGTATCACCATACCAGATTTTAGGCTGTATTATAAGGCCATAGTGGTCAAGATAGCAAGGTACTGGCACAAAAATAGGGACATAGATACTTGGAATCATATAGAAAGCCTGGAAATGAAACCAACAACCTATAGCTGTCTAATCTTCAATAAACCAAACAAAGAGTGTTCCCTGGGGGAAAGACTCCCTATTCAATAAATGGTACTGGGAGAATTGGATATCAGTATGTAAAAAACTGAAACTGGATGTGCACCTTTCTCCCCTTACAAAGATTGATTTGAGATGGATAAAGGATTTAAATTTAAGGCATGAGACCATGAAAATACTCAAAGAAAGCATTGGAAAAACATTGGAAGATATTGGCCTGGGGAAAGACTTTATGAGGAAGACTGCCATGGCAATCGCAACAACTGCAACAATTACGTCCCAAACAAATGGGACTTAATTGAACTGAAAAGCTTCTTTACAGCCAAGGAAACAACAATCAAAGCAAATAGACAACCTACCCAATGGGAAAGGATATTTGCACATTTTGAATCTGACAAAAGTTTAGTATCCAGGCTCTATACAGAACTTCAATTAATCTACAAGAAAAAACCAACAATTCTGTACATCAATGGGGTAAAGAGATGAATAGGATTTTCTCTAAAGATGACAGACAAATGGTCAGTAAACACTTGAAAAAATGCTCATCATCCTTAATTATTAGAGAAATGCAAATTAAAACCACCCTGAGATACAATCTAACTCCAGTGAGAATGGCCTATATCAAAAAATCTCATGATTGCAGATGCTGGCATGGATGTGGGGAGAAAGGAACTCTTTTACACTGCAAACTAATAAAACCTTTTTGGAAGGAAGTATGGAGAAAGTTCAAAGAACTCAACCTAGATATTATTTTTTAGACCCATTCTGCCAACTTCTGTCTTTTAATTAGTTCATTTATATCCTTTATATTTAATATAACTCTTAATATATTAGAACTTAAATCTGCCTTTTAGTTTTTGTTTTCTGTTTGCTCTGTCTTTTCTGTTTCTCTGCTTTTTTTTCCATTGACTTCCTATGGAATACTTAAACATTTTTCAAAATTCTATTTTTTATTTATAAATAATGAGTTTCAATGTATCTCTTTGGGTAGCTTTTAAAAAACTTTTGCTGTAGGTGTTATGCATACGTAACTTAAAAGTCTATGGAGGTTACATTTTACCAGTGCAAATAAAGCATAAAAATCTATACCAGTGCAAGTGAAGCATAGAAATTTTGTATCTTTTTTACCCTCTTCCATTTATAATATAATTGCCTTAAGTATTTCCTATTTACAATGGTCTGAATGTTGTGTCCCCTGAAAACTAATGGTGTTGAAATCTAATCACCAATGTGACAATATTAGAAAATGAGGTCTTTGGGAGGTAATTAGGTCATGAGGGTGGAGCCCCCGTGAATGGGATTAGTGACCTTATAAAAGAGGGTCAGAAAGCTGCCTTGTCTCTTCTACCTTTTGAGGATCCAGCTAGAAAGCACCATATATGAACCAGAAAGTTGGTCCTCACCAGACACTGAATCTACTCGCATGTTGATCTTTAACTTTTCAGCCTCCAGAACAGTAAGAAATAAATTTTGGTTATTTATAAAAGCTGGTATTTTGATGTAGCAGTCCAGATAAACTAAGATGTTGTTCACACATTTAGAATATATACCACAGTACTATAATCTTTGCTTTAACAATTAAATATAATTTAGTCAACTCAAGAGAAAAAAGAAAATACAGCATATTTACTTACATTTTTACTCTTTCAGTTATTCTTTCTTCCTCCCTGATGTTTTAGGATTCTTTTTCATTATTATTATTGTTAATAGCAGTAACAGAAATTCTTTTAGCCATTCTTTTGGGATAGTTCTGCTGGTACAGATGCTCTTAGTTTTCCTTCATGTAGGAATGTTTCGATTTTCACCTTATTTCTGAATGTTTTTTACTAGATACAGAATTCTTGGTTGAGTCCTTTTATTTAAGCACTTAAAATGTTGTGCTACTTCCTTCTTCCTACATATATTTTAAAGAGAACCATACTTTCATTCTTATTGTTATTCTTCTAGATAAGGTGTCATTTCTCTCTCAATGTTTTCATTACTTTTTTTCTTTGTCTTTAGATATTAGAAACTTTGCTATAACATATCTTGGTGTGGATTTCTTTGTGTTTATCCTATGGGAATTTACTCAGCTTCTGGAATTTGTAGGCTTTTTTCTTTTGCTAAATTCAGAACATTTTAAGCCATTATTTCTTTTAATATTGTTTCAATATCACCTTCTTTCTTTGAGATGCTGACAATATGAATGCTAGATATTTTTTATAGTCCCAGGGGTCTGTTCATTGTTTTCATTCTGCTTTCTCACTAATTTTCAGAATATAAAATTTCTATGGCTCTGTTTTCATTTTACTGATTCTTTTGTCTATCTTTTCATTCTTCCATTGAGAATATCTTTTCAACTTTTCAATTATTATATCTTTTCTTTTCTAAAATTTCCATTTGTTATTTCTCCTATTTTCTATTTCTTTGATAATGCTCCCTGTTTTTCTATTTGTTTCAAGTATTTTCATAATTGTTCATTGGAGAATTTTTATAAAGGCTGTTTTAGAATCTTTGTCAGATAATTGATATTTTGTTGTTGATTTCTACTAATTATCTTTTTCAATGAAGTTGAGATATTGCTGACTCTTTGTATTATGGCCAATTTTCCAGTGAATCCTGGACATTTTGGTTATTATATCATGGGACTAGAGATAATATGTATCCCTTCTTTTATAACTGCTTCCTTTAATACTGCTCAGGCTAGGGAAGATGAGGGTACTACCCCATCACTGTAAAGTGGGGTAGAGTCCAAGTTCCCATCTGGTCTCTATCGACACTCAGGGAGGATAAGACTTCTCATTACTGCTGAGTGGAGATAAGATTTTCATCTCCCTAAGTTTCCACTGATACCACTTTGGTATCAATGCCTTATTTTTGTTCCACCGTGGCCTTCATGAAATCATATGAGAAAGAAGATGGCCTCATTACCAGTTACCTCATTTCACCATTAAGCAGTGGTGAAAATCTTGACTTGCCACTTGGCCTCATCTGTCACTATCCTGGGGGGATGGCTTGGGATGCCTCCTTATAGACGGGTAAAAGTGGAAGCCTAAGTTCCCCACTCAGCCTTTGATAGCATGGATGGGGGTGGTCCCACAGTCTTTTCTGTGGTATTTGGCTATAACTATTGTCATGGTTAACTGTATGTGTTTGCTAAACTAAACCATAAGGAACTCAGACCTTTGGTCAAACATTATTCTGGGTTACATTTTAATCAGTTGACTGTGTAAAGCAGATTGCCCTCTCCAAATCAGTAGGTTCCGTCCAATCAGTTGGAGGACTAAATAGGACAAAAAGGCTGACCTCCTGGCAAGTAAAAATGAATTCCTCCTGCCTGATTGCCTTCAAATTGGGATAGAGGTTTTCGTCCTGCTTCACACTGAACCAAAACATCTGCTCTTTCTCGGTCTTAAGCCTGTCAGCCTTTGGACTGGAACTATATCATCAGCTCTCTTGGTTCTCCAGTCTGCCAACTGCAACTCAAATGAGCCAACGCCTTATAATAAATTATATACATGTCATGGGTTCTCTTTCTCTAAAGAACCACGACTAATATAGTAGTTATTATCTAAACATTTTCTGTCCTGCTAGTCTGTTCTTTTCCTGATCCTTTAGCTAAAGAAAACAGGCTTTTGTTGCGACTTTTTCTGTCTAAGTCTGTTGGGAATTCTGGGTTGAAGGTTTATTCAGTGGTAAAGAGGCAACCCCCCCCCCCCAAAACCCAGGAAACTTACTATTAAGTTTCCCGTTGGATCATCAGATTCCAAGCTGTTCGACCTTCTTCTCTACCTTTCAGAGTCTTATGTTTGTTTTTTATGTAGCATCATGGTTTTTAGTTGTACTTGGTAGAAGGAATGGAGAAATGAATGTCCACTTCATTTTTCTAGAAGTCAATGTCTTCTACATCTTCTTTTAAGTCATGTTATTCGATTAAAAAAATGAGACATCAATTGCAATTGCATTTAATTAATATGTTTAACTCCAGAGAAATCTGGGACCTGTTATGAAGAGCAAATGGATCTATCTGAACACAAAACACCGCACATGTGTTGTATGACCCCACAGTCGCTCATGCTTTATTGAGAACACATTGAATTTTAATATTTTCATTTATGACTATTCAAATATCATTCAGTCATGCTCCTTTGATCATTTGTGTACATTTACATTTACTGAGGAGATAATTTGGAAATAAGGTCCTAGAAAGCTTCACCCAGTGAAGTTTTATATAGTCTCTTTCCACCCGTCCTCAGACTGAAAAATCACAATGAAATTAGCAAGAAACATGGAAATTCTCTATAGACACTTGGCAATAAATTAGTACCCACCCAAGGAGGCGTGATAGTTTTGCTACCTCTGTCAACTTCCAGGCCGTGTTCCAACCATCTCAACTGACACAAAGATTAAGAGGATTGGCCAGAAAAGAGCAGGATAATTTGGGGACAATTTTTGTAACATGGAAGTTAGCAAATAGACTTGACCTCTCATTTTTATTAGTAGTTTTATAATAACATTTCTCTCACTTCTCAGAGGCAGGCTTCCAGCTTGCTCTCATTTTCCACGATTTCTGCGCATCTTTCACTGATGTGGTTTGGGTTCCTGAGCAAAGATTCTTCTCCAGAGGCCTAAAGTGCAACATTTAGTTGAATGTCTCTTCCAGAGACAGAAAATGAAAGCCTCGTGTATCCATTCTGTAAGATGTGAAAACCACCACTTTTTTGCTAGCCTTGTCACTTGGAAAGTGTTAATTGGTATTAGTTTAAGGCAGATCATCTTGGCCTTTGTTAATACTGTGTTCCTGTTCTTTTTTGTCATGAAGAAGGCACTGTTATAATTGAAAGGCAGTTCCACAGCTTCCCAGGTAGGGATGAGAAAAGTACTATTAATTTGCTCAGTGTCACACCTGCTTTGTTCTTCATTAGACCAAAGGGAACTGTCAAAGCTCTCAGGTAGCCTGCAGGGTCAAAGAGGTGTGCTGTTTCCAGTTGTCACTTGGGAACCCAGGCAATCCCAGAGGGCTAAGGGTAGTCCTTTCCTTATCCAAAACTTTCGTGGTAAGGTATAATCATTTTTCCTTGCGATCAGAAGCTATTATTTCAATCTCATTCATTCATTCACTCATAAACATATAATTGCACATCCAAGATGTGACAGGCACCATTCTGAGCACCTGAAACAGCCATGGGAAGAGAGGCAATGCTCCTCTCTTCAGGTAGCTTAAACGTGGTGAGGGAGGCAGATAGGCACCTAACTTCAGTTCCTAGTAAGAGTTACAAAGAAATGCAAAGCAGGGCAAGGTGATAATGATGGGGCAGAAGTGCTATTTTATTTATTTATTTTTAAAGCATTACTTTGTTGTTAATTGGCACATACCAATTGGACATGTTTATAGAATACAGTGTAATGTTTCAATACCTGTGTACATTGTATAGTGATTAAGTCAGGGTCCTGAGCATATCCATCACCTTGAATATTTATCATTTTATGTGTGTGGTGAAAACATGCAAAATGCTTTCTTCTAGCTGTTTTGCAATATACAATACCAGGCATGAGACCCTTCCCCTACACCAGGAATTAGAGGTTCATGTCCCTCAGAAATGTAGCCCTCAAGACTGTAAAATACTGTTTCAGGCACTTTTTTTCCCTGTGACATTGTGTAGAGGGTTCATGGGCTTTTTGTCCCCACTTTCTAAAAATGCATAGAATTTTTTTTTTAAGGGAGTGCTACTGTAGATAGAATGTCCAGGGTAGCCCCTGGAAGGGATGACATTTGGACAAAGCCCTGAATCAGTTAAGGGAGCAAGTGATGTGAAGTTATGTATCAGGGATGTTACAAGGCAGTCAGTAAGTGCAAAGGCCTGGATGCAGGATATTGCTGGGTGTGTTTGAAATCAGCAAGGACACAGCAGGATACCCTTACACCAGGCAAAATGGGCTCCTTCCCTGGGACTCTGCTTTAGAATCTCTCAATCTCTCTCTCTCAAACACACACATGGCTGGCACGTGAGTACCTCTATCACACAGAAGCATGTACTGTTCTCTGGTGACAGCACAATCTGTAGTTTTAGGCAGCTATCCTCATGACTCACTGTCTCCAAGTTCTGGAGAACAGATTATCCCTATCTCTTGCTTTATGCATTCAAAACAAAAGGCAACTGAGTCTGAATGCCAAGGTTGAGGTTTGCTGTGCTGACACACAGCTTCAGAGCACAGCGAGTGAGGTTTACAATGTGAAAGCACTTTGGCTTAGAAAACAAAAAAAAAAAAGACAAATTAATTAACTTGTCAAATCCTTTTTCTTAGAAAGCGTGAATACAATTGATTCTTGCATAATGAAGATTGTTTCTCAGATTGTTTATCTTCTTGCTTTTCTTTCCATTTCATTTCCTGACTCTGGCAGTGTTCACAAATTAGAGTGCTATTCGCAAGAGTTACATACAGAAGCTGAGGAACAGTTTGCAATATTAAACAGCACATATTTCTCGTACGTGTATGTAGGCCTGGATTTAACAGGTGTGAGGGGCAGTACCAAAGTAACTAGATAGACAATAAGCCCTAGAGGTGTGTTTATTTTACATCGTAAAAATATGAAATTATTTAATTAAATTTTCAAAAAATTAAACAATCTTTACTTTTTAAATTGATGTCATTGAAGACTTTGATATTGAATTATAATTTGCATTTGACTATTCAGCTCTATAAACAATTTTGACTACTTTAGAAAAAACTAAACTTTGAAACTACAAAAAATAATTAAATCTTTTAATTTTATTCTTGTTAAATATCTAGAGATGTGCAATCATAGGTAAATATTTGATATTTTGCCTAATTTCAGTAGTATAAGGGCAACAAACTATAGCATCACACTTTTTTGTTGCTTTGTCATTAGAAAGTACATTTGCCAAAACAGGACAATAGAACACATTTTATTGAACGGTTGATTAATTAGCTTGATTTATAATTTTTAACACTTTCCAATCCAATTTTTCTGCCACCCCCACACTTCCCAGCTCTTATATATTTGGGGTGGGAAAGAAGTTGGTGGATAACTGTAATTATCCTACAGTTTTAGAAGATAAAAATATAAATGTGAACTCACTTGATTATTTTATTATCTATTTTAGGTTACATAAAACAATTAAAGTGTTTTATTCCAACACAGGATATGTAGTTGTATGAAATGTGGTCTCAAGTTTTACCTCTTGCCTAGGTCCCCCAAATGTTATGGGTGTCCAGACAATGAACCTGGAGATGTGACCAATTGGTATAGGGCCCTATAGTCATGACAAGGTATTTGATTCCAAGTTTGACCATAGTCATTAGAGGTTTCCAACCTGGGTATTGGTCAACTGGATGTCTATCCCTTTTATGCAGAATCAATGTGACTTTTGATTTTCTGGAAATCAAAGGATCAGATCAAAGATTTCTCCACTTAACTAGTATATATAAACACTAAAGTGTCACATGTTATTAAAGACATCTCAAGCCACAAGGCCATGATGGCCTTGATTTTCCTCAGGCAAGCAATAGATAGAATAGACTGATTTTGCATGATGACCACATGCTAAAGTCAGACAGTAGATTCTCTGTAGTCAGGCTGTCTGCGTTGAACCCTAGCTCTACCATGTATGACTGTGGACAATTTACTTCATCTCTCTCTGTCCTTAAAGAAGTCAATGATAGTATCTGCTTCTTGAGAATTCTGTGAAGATTAAGTGAAATAAACCACGCACAAGATTTAGAACAGGACTCTGTAGATTTTAAGTGCTTAAACATATCTGTTATTTATCATTATTTTCATTTTCTTGACTATCAAGTGATAAGATGAGAAAGGCTAGATTTTAATTCTATGGGTTTGGGGATTTTTTTGTAAGTGAGCAATTCCTGAAGAAGGGAGATTTCCACAGTTGGCAGTATCCAGGCAGAGGCTGAATAATGAGCTATAGTGAGGATTGTAAATGTAATCCCAGCCTAAGAGGGAAACTGAATTTAGGAGTTCTTTTCTAGAGTCAAGATTCTGCCCTCTTACTATGAGTTTGGCTTCCTGTGGGTGTCTCAGGCTTTCGGAGTTTATTATGTCATTGGGGAAATTAGAATGGCTCACACAAAAAAGATGACAGTAAAGGAGAAAGTGATCATGATGTGGGGAGCTGAGATGAATGGTTCAGTGGAGATGTTCACGCACAAAGTCAGCAGGAAGACATCAGGCACCAGGTGGGATTTTCCTCAACTTATAACAGAGATATATTGCTTGAGTAAAGGTAAAAAGAAGAGTGATCCAAGAATGTTGTGCCATGGCCCCCAACCTGCACCACCAAATCAGCACCCCCTCACCACTGCTCCTACCCTATTCAGAACGTCTCTCTCATGGGAAGGGAAGGACATCTTTGAGGAACATTCGTGGAACACTAGAAAGACAGCAAAGGTGAGGTGAACTGTCGTTCTCCATACCTTCCAATTGGGGTTTGGATTGTTCCTCATTGCTCATTCATCATTACCAATGATGAAGCAGAGACATTGCTGCTCAGAGTGTGGTTCAAGGACTAGCATCTTCGGCTTGTTAGAAATGGAGCATCTGCAAACTAAGACCTACTGGATTTGAATTTGCATGTTTTCAAGAGCCCCAGGTGAGCTGTGTGCACTTGAAAATGTGAGAAGCATTTTTATAATAGAACAGTGGTCCTCAAAGCCGAGAGAGCTGGGAGAGATTCTACCCAGAGGAGCTGGGTACCTAGGTCCTTCTGCAGGCCTACTGAATCAAAATCTCTAGAAATGGGGTACTCTTATCTATATTTTTTACTGCGTAATTTTTGAAATTGGGAGCAAATGTGCTCAAGCAAACTTGAAAACCATTGCTTCAGAATAAAATCCAGTATAGCCTAGATTCTGGGGCTCATGGAATTATCATCTAGCACCAAATTGTACCAATTGTGTAAAAATTGCTGAACCCCAAGTGGTTATAGAGACCTCAAGAAGTCACCCTTGTTCCCTATCACCATGATGAGGGCTCTTGATAGAACACAGAAAGTTATTTTCTTCAACTGCGAAGTGGGGCTATTAAAGTATCCACCTTATGGAGTTGTTAAACACTCACACACCGACGCACACACATACACACATTCAGTCCTTGCTGATGTTGACAAACCAGAGAGAGATGACTTCCACCTGCAGTGATCTTCTCCCAGGTACACACAGGACTCACTGCCATGCTTCTTCAGCCCTCTACCCAAACATCATCTCATTCTGGCCAGGCTTTCCCTGTCTGCCCCAAACAAAATAACACAACTTCACCAGCATCATTATCACTCTTCATCCTTCTCCCTGCTTTTCATTCCTCCTTATAGCATTTATCCTTGACTGACTTCTCAGATATATATTTGATAATCATCTATATCCTCACTTAAAATTTAAAGTCCACAAGAAAGAATTTGTCTTTCTCTTCACCGTGGTATTCACATTGCAAGAACAGCACCAAGTATAGAGTAGATATCAATAAATATTTAGTGGATGCTTGAACTGATGAATGCACTTTGATGCTAAAATTCCTTGACTTCTCAAGGATTCCTGATTTGAAGCTGGTAGCTATCTCCTCTCCCCTGCTCATGTGGTAGCGTCTTTGTGAAACCTTCCTGACAGACTCTTCCTACCTCAGAGAGCAGTAACCACCCCTCCTTTGAGCTTCCTTAGTGCTATATTTACTCTTTCCCCTGATTACCCATTAGTATGTCTTTCTGAATTTCTGCATAGATGATGAGTTCCTCACAAGCAAGGACCATTTCTAACTCAACTTTTGGCCTCTCGCCCTTACATTGTTTAATGAAAAATAAGTAACTTTTTTCACCACAAAAGGTACATTTTATTCAGCAAAAAGGTCTTTCTGATTTCAGAGTTTTAGCTGCAAGAGAAAGGAGAGAAAATAGAAAAAAAAAAAGAAGAAGAAGAAAAATCCCAAATCTGAAAGAGCTGTTGGCTTTTATTCCTGAATTCACAATCCTAGATCTCATCCCTCTATCAAGATCAAAGTGAAAGCTCATTGCCTAATTTATGAAGAGTGATGCCAATAAGCTTAGAGTAGGGCAGGGGAGGCCTGATGCCACAAGAGGATGCAAAGTCCAGGACCAAAGGGAAGCCAGCAGAATGGTTCTCAAAGCAATATCGCAGCCTCTCTGTCTCCACTGCGAGGGGCAAGTGCATCAATCTTTCAGCAGGTCTACTGTTCAATCTGTTAGGAGAAGCATGCAAAGCACATTGATTTCCAAGTGTCCAAGCTGCTCTGCTGAATAATAAAAAATAGGAGAAAGAAGATCAAGAATTCTCTTGGTCTTTGCCTGCAAGGCACTTCAGCATTTGCAGGAAAGGCCATCTGCAAGTGTCCCATCTTACTGCTTTCCAAGGGGGTGCCAGGATTTGGCAAGACAGTACAATGTGCTCTCACCTTCAAACATTCCTGAATATCAATTCAAAGCCTTGTATGTCAACATTTGGAAGAAGTGATAAAAATCTGCTTATACTGTCTTAAAATTTGACACCTCTCTGTTCTTTTCAAAAGTCTGCTTTTCTTACATTGAAAATATCCTTAATGTTCTTACTAACAAGTTTATATTTATTTATTTAGCTAGTTTTTTTGTTTGTTTGTTTGTTTGTTTGCAGTTTTGGCTGGGATTGAACCTGCCACCTCTGGCTTATGGGGCTGGCACCCTACTCCTTTGAGCCACAGGCACCGCTTGACAAGTGTATATTTAAATGGATTGTTTCTGTCTTTTCATAATATGAAACTGGTTTCTTCATTGTTTGGCATTGTTAGTCCTTACTGAGTCCCTGAGTACTGGCCACTATGGTAGACACCAAGTAGGGTCTCTTATTAGTGAAGGAGACTTTCAAACACAGGGAAAGAAAGATCTGCCAATGCAGCTGTGATGGGGAATTTAACACTGATGAAAATGAAGGAAAGAAATGCACATTGGTGATTAATTCCAAAAAGTAACTCAATTACTGGGCTTCTGTTTATATACTTGCCACATAGAAACATTTTTCTATCTGGTCATCACTAAGTATGTCCAAGTGCAAGTCATCCAATAAGCTGGTCTTCAGCCAGAGTAGGGAGGGTAAGCTTCTGTCCTGATGGCTTGCGAATGATCTGGTAAACATTCAGTTGCTGTTCTCCATTTAATTAATTCTGATGGGCTATTGATGTACCACAACTGTTTGTCCTAATAATGAGCTCCAAAATTAGAATGGCTGCAACCCACTTAGACAGCTGCCACAGAAAATGAGTATTTGAAAATGCTCTTGGTCAAGGCAATGGGGTAGACATGGCTGTAATTCAGCTGCAAATTCACATGATTATGTCACAGGAGCTTTATTTTTTCATTTCAGGCATAATTAACATACCAGCAGTGATGACTGTTAAGCGCTGTTACTAGCTATAGAATTGAGACTGCTACTTCATATCAGTACAGCAAGGATAAACATGCAGCCGGAAGTGTGCTAATGGCGGAGTTGATACAGCAACAGGCACGGAACAATTTAGGTCAGTTCCTTGCAATGTTTAATTAGACTAATATATCTGTTTGCAATTAATAGCAGATGTGACAAGCTAATGTGTCCATGTACAGACAAATTAACCTCTGCCCATCAGCTGCTGGGATCTGTGAGAAAGCTGCCATGCTTTGCTTCTACCCATCCGAGTCTAAATAAAACTGTGGGTAATAACCACCGAAAATGTTAATAGAAAAGCCGCCGTGTGGAGGAAACCAGTTTTCAGGCAGGCTGTCAGACTGCAACCATCACAAGAATGAACATTCATGTTACCTTTTACTTTAAAAAAAAAAAATCATTGTATTGGACTTATTTTAGAGCAGTTTTAGCTTGGCTGAAAAATGGAACAGAGGGACGGAGGGGACAGAGACTCAGAGACTTTATATATTTTCCTGCTCCCACACATCCATAGCCCTCCCTAATTAAGCCCTTCCTCCCTCCCTCCCTCCCTTCCTTCCTTCCTTCCTTTCTTTCTCTCTCTCTGTTATCCTGGGAAGAATGCCTTCGCATCGTAGATCTTAGCAACCTTGAACTCTTGGGCTCAGGGAATCCCCTCGCCTCAGCCTCCTGAGTAGCTGGGACTACAGGCACTTGTCACAATGCCCAGCTATTTTTTTAGAGACGGGTCTCACTCTTGCTTAGGTTGATCTAGAACTCCTGAGTTCAAGCAACCCACTTGCCTCAGCCTCCTAGAATGCTGGGATTACAGGCATGAGCCATAGCGCCAGACCATACCCTAACCCATTATCAGTATCTCCCTCCAGAGTGCCACCTTTGTTATAATTGATAAGCCGACATTGACCTGTTATGACCATGCAGACTCCATGGTTTACATCAGGGCTCCCTCTTGGAGGGGACATTGCATGCGTTTGGACAAGTGTATGATGGCACGTATCTGCCATTAGAGCACCATGCAGAGTAGTTTCACTGCCCTAAGACACTGGGTGCTTTTCCTATTCTTCTCTTACTTGCATTTTTCAGAATGTCACATAGTTGAAATTATACAGTCCCTAGCCTATTCAGACTGGCTTTTTTTACTTAGTAATTTACGTTTGCTCTAAGTCTTTTCAATGTTTGGTATCTTATTTCTTCTTAGCACTATATAATATTCTATTCTCTGGATGTGCCATAGTTTGTTTGTCCATTCACCCACTAAAGGACATCTTGTTTGCTTCTGAGTTTTAATAATTATGTAACATAAAGCTTCCATAAACATCCATCTGGGAAAAGTTTTTCTGCAGATATAAGTTTTCAACTCCTTTGGGTAAATACCGAGGAGTGTGATGGATGGATGGCATGATAAGAGTTTAGTTTTGTAGGAAACCACCAAACTGTCTTCCAAAGTGGCTCCCCTCCTTTTTAGTCCCACCAGCCATAAATGCGAGTACCCCTTGCTCCATGTTCTCACCAGCATTTGGTGTTGTCAGTGGTCTGGTTTTGCACAGTTGTATTGGGTGTATAGTGGTGTCTTGTTTTAATTCGCATTTTCCTGATGATATAGGATGTAGAGAATCTTTTCATATGCCTATTTGACACTGTACATCTTCTTTGGTAAGATGTTAAGGTCTTTGGCCCATTTTTAATCAGGTTGTGTATTTTCTTGTTAAATTCCTTCACATTTTATAAAATACGATCACATACATTACACTTTAGTTACTTGGTGATAGAAAAGATTCTGTAACTTTTCAACTATTGTCAAAGAGATCTACCTGCTCATCATGCAATTAGGGCTTAAGCACTTAAAATTTGGTGTTATCTCCTCGAAATTAAGATGTAAAGTACCTGGGAGCAGTACCCCCTTTCCCACTTCAATTAATTGCCAGTACTCAATTCTGAAGTGAGAACTCAGGGAAGAAGACACATTTTCACAGAGCAGGACCTTTGAAAGAGAGGATTAGGAGTGTCTTAATCCATTTCTTAATCATTTTTGAAAGAGAGGATTAGGAGTGTCTGTGTTAAGAATTAACACAGACTGGGTAATCTATAAAGAAAGAAAGTTGATTCACCTTATGGTTCTGGAGGTTGGGCATTCCAAGAGCATGACTCTGGCACCTGGTGAGAGTGTGGTAGAAGGCATCACATAACAAGGTACAGGAGACATAGAGAGCTCATTTTTATGACATAGCCATTCCTATAATAACTAACCCACTCCCTCGATAATGAACCTGCTTCCAATCCTCATGACCCAATCACCCAAAGGTCCAATCTCTCAACACACCATCAAAATGGCAAGCATTCCAACATGTGAATTTCTGGGGGACACATTCAGATCAACTGGAGGTGATTTTGTTTGGTTGGAAGAAGCTCAGAGGCAGGACTCAAATTCCTGTCATTGGTGCTCCTCCAAGCCTTTCTTCAGAGTATTGCTGGGCCACCCAGAACCCCTGGGGGGCAATATCCAGATTTTCTCAGAGCTGAGTCATGTGTTCTTTGGGGATAAGAGAAGGTTTCTGAGGCCTATAGCTGACAAGGAGCTCCAGATGTTTGCAGAGTTTGCAAATGATCATCTCCGGGGCATTGATATGGAGTGATAGAGCCTCTTAAAGATGGGAGATCAATAAATCAAACTTTTCTTCCCATCATGTGAGCTGAGGCCAGCTCACACAGTCCTCCCAACATCTCTCATGATCCTCGTCTGTTTTCCAGCAGCTGAGTCAGGGTCCCCTGAGTTTGGTATAGCATGGGAAATGCTCTGTTAACATTTTCACAGACTCCAGTTACATACTCCCACTGCATTGAACAATGTGTATGTGGATGAGGCTTGAAGTCAGTAGTACTAGAAGAATGACTTTGTCATTGGAACCCCCCCACAAAGGAAAACAAAAAACTCCTGCCAAATAAAGAATATGAGCAAATGCAAAAGGGATAAAACCCCTGGGATTATTTAGTCTTGAGAAGAGAAAGAAATGGTTTATTTAATGTCTCTTTAAATGTAGGAAAGATTACTATTCAGAAGCCGTATCCAGATGTATGAACATTTCTCTAAGGATGGAATGGGAAACAATGGGCTTTAGGTAGAGAAGGAAAGGAGATGTATGTCTGAGGAGGGGCTTCTTGACACGTGTGGTTATAAAGCATTATAATGGGATACTAGAGAGGCTGTCAAATCTGCTTCCCCACAGAATTCTAAGAACACGACAGACACCTCTCCGTAAAAATGGTTTAGATAAAACCTCCCTAGAGTTTGGGGGATGGATCCGATGACTTCTCAGGGGCCCTTTCAGCCCTGCGTGTTATCATTTTAAAACTGGACTACAACACTTTCTCAGATAAGCCCTATCTGGTAAACTAGAAGCTATATCATTTCTTCTGCCCCCTCCCAGGCCTGTTCAATCTTATTTCCTCTGTTTATACCTTGCTCTGCTGATGCCTACTTGACACTTGCTCTTTGGATTCTGTGCTCATGCTGTTGGGGCATGTGACGAGGTACACAGACAGCGTAAAGATGGATGGGGCATTTGCAAGGCTAGAGAAGAGATGGTTTCTCACACCTTAAAGGAAGGCACTGGAGACGTCTGCACTTGGAAACACAGTGTCTAATAAAGCAAGCCTTATTTTAACAACTTCTTCTTACTGACTTAAATATCAGTTCAAGATTTTAAACTATTTCACTTTCCTACTGGGGAGGGGACTGCAGATCCTGTTACCTAGGGCTTGCTTCTCCCCAGACTTGGCATTCCTTTGAAGTCACACATCCCATTTTCTTCTAGTGTCATCTTGAGTGTCTTGTGCTGGAGGAGACTCGAGGTGGCTGTCACTGCCTTTGTCCTCTATAACACAAGGCAGACCTGAGAGCACGTGAATGAAGCTTCAGAACATGAAGGGCTCTTCTGAAACCCTGCACTTTTCCAGTTCCAGATGGTTGCCTGTCTTTTATAATTCAGAGTTCAACAAATGCGTGTTGGCTTTCCGGGACACATCCTAACAAGAGAAGGTTGAAAATTAAGAGTCTGAGATTTACAAGGCCAAGGAATTAGTTTAGGTCACCTGAGAGTTACCCAGTTAAAGCCATTTGAAAAAATAATTCAATATCTAAGCTGACTGCCAGCAGGAGAAACTCTATTACATTAAGTAGAAGCAACAAAACCATCAGCTTTAAATGTAAATAAAATCACCCACATGCAAAAGGCATAGTTCTTCCATAAATAGCAATGCACGCACAAATAAATAAATCAATTATGAATAAGTTATTCGTACTTACAAAATAATAGGTAAAAACTACAGTGCATACATTCATACGTGTAAGAAATGTCATGTTTTTTAAGATTTTTATTAAATTCATTTGCGCCCCCATCTGGGAGCGTATGAGTAACAAAATCTCAGGCTAGTCCAGTTCCCCTGCTGTATTTCTATGGGAGACCAGGAATTTCAGGACAGTTAAGAGCTGTCCAAGCATTATCTGGGGCCCATGGTCCCCAGTACCATGTGATATCAATGCTGGCATCCACCGACAGGGCTGCCGTGATCATCCGTCCTTGCTGTCACTTGTCCTTGTCCCCATGCACGGTTTCATCAGGTCAGCTGCATCCCGACGACCTCTCCCTCTCGGAGGGGGCAGACATCATCATAATTGCGCCCATCCTGGGCTGGGAATTCAGAACTGCTCCAAACCCCTCCCTCTAGACAAGACAAGCTACACCATTTGCACCAAATCCAGTGCAAAATGAATAGGCTGGGCTGCTTGTTCAAAAAATTATTAAGAATTGTAACATGGTAACATCAGGGCATTAGACTAAGATTGAGGTTCTGTGTGACTGGACAGATCACTTACTTGTGAGGGCGCCCCTGTGTGCAGACACCTTACGTGCCACGCTCACCATCACTAAGACACGTGGGCCTGAACCAAGTCTGGGGTCCTCTCAGAAATCCAGAGCTGTCTGGGGATTCTGTTTCTGTGCCAGCGTTCAACCTGAGGTGCAGGTGGTTGGTGCACAGGCCACAGGCCTCTCTCTCGGGCCCACAGAGCACAAGCCTCCTCCGTTCTTTTTCTAATTTTTTTCCTTTCCACACAAATCAGCCTGCGAACGCCATCAGGTCTAAGAGTATAACCAATCGGTTCTTTTCTGTTCTTCTCGGTATACAGACATATTTCATTTTATTGCACTTCGAGGATAGGTTGTTCCATTAAATTGAAAATTTGTGGCAATTCTGCATCAACTGAGTCTATCGTACTCTTGCATATACCAATGCATACTTTATTACATTTTACTGCGAGGAATTATTCTGTAATATGCATATGCCATCATTTGTTAATTTATCCATTTATTGAGGGACATTTGGGTTTCCAAGTTTGGGTTAATTTTGATCAGCGATTCTCCACCTGTGGGTCGTGACCCACAAGAACTGTATTAAAGGGCCACGTCATTAAGAAGGTTGAGAACCACTGTTTTAGATAAAGTTGTTACATGTGTTTGTGTACAAGTTTTTGTGAAGACATATGCATCCATTTTACTGCAGGTAAATATCTGGGAGTGGAATTTCTGGATCATATGGTGGATGTTTATTTAACATTTTAAGAAACTGCCAAATAGATTCCCAAAGCACCTGCACCATTTTACATCTCCAGAAACAGTTCCAGTTCATGAATACTTAATACTCAATCTTTTAAATGTTACTCATTCTAATAAATGTGATTTGGTGTCTCATTGTGGTTTTAACTTGGGTTTTCCTAGTAGGTAATGATGGGGGACTTTTTTTGGCCATTTTTATATTTTTTGTTAAATATTTAAGTATGTTGCCACTTTTTATTGAAGTATTTGTCTTCTAATTCATTTGTAAGAGTTCTTTATTTTATCTGGATATAAGTTCTTTCTCTGATGTGTGTACTACACATATTTCCTTCCACTCTGTGGTTTGATTTTTGTTCTCTTAATGGTATCTTCTAAAAAGCAGAGGTTTGTTTTTTTAAATGAGACAGAGTCTCACTATGTTGCCCTTGGTAGAGTGCCATGGAGTCACAGCTCACAGCAACCTCAATCTCTTGGACTTAATCGATTTCTTGCTTCAGCCCCCCAAGTAGCTGGGACTACAGGTGCCCGCCACAATGCCTGGCTATTTTTGTTGTTGTTGCAGTTGTTATTGTCATTTAGCAGGTGCAGGTGGGGCTTGAACCTGCCAGCCTCGGTGTATGTGGCTGGTGCCCTAACCGCTGAGCTACAGGCACCGAGCCTAAAAACAGAGATTTTTGACGTTCAATTTACCATTTTTCTTTTATTGTACATACGTTTTGTAAATAAACTTTGCCCTCCTTGATGCTAGAAGTGTTATTGTTTTAGATTTTACATTTCAGTCTCTGGGCCATCTTGAGATAATTTTTGTGTATATGGTGAGGTAAGGGTCAATATTTTCTTTTTGCCATATGACTATTCATTTGATCTAACACATTTGTTGAAAAATTTTCCTTTCTCTCATTAAATTATTTTTGCATCTTTATCAAAAAAGCAGTGTAAGACATGTAGCTGATCTATTTCTGAACTCTCTGTTCCCATGATTTATATGTCTACCTTTCTGTCAATATGAATCTATCTTAATTAATGCAGCTTTATAATAAGTCTTGGAATCAGGAAGGTAAGTCCTCCATCTTTGTTAGTCCTAAAAATTATTTTGATTTTTTTAGGTCTTTTACATGTCCATGTACATTTTAGAACCAGCTTATCCAGTTTTATAGAAAAGGTCTATAGGATTTTGGTTGGAATTGTATCTGTAGATTAGTTTGGGGAGAATTAAAATCTTAACAACGTTGAATCTGCTAATCTATGAACAACAATACTGTTTTTAAATAATACTGGTTTTACATGCAATGCTGGTTTCCTAAACCTAACTAATTTGCACAATCCACTTATGAAAATGTATCCAACCATCTATTTATTTATTTACCCATTCAAAAAGTATGAAATGTTTATCAGGCTCCCTTCTGGGTGCTTGGGATATAGCATTAAACGAACAAAAAATTCTTTGGTCTCTTGGACCAAAAGAGAGTTTACAGAGTTACCTTAAAAATCAAATCCTCAATTCCTTTCTCTCCATCTGCTGATGAAGGACCCTGGCCTTTTGTGTATTTCTGGGAGCCCAGGGAGTGTCCTACATGTGGTCAGGAACAAATCTCATCAGCTACCAAAGAAGATCCTGGGGGTACCACTGTTGTTTCAACCAGGTCTTTCATCCAGTATCACTTGCTTTCACCATCCACTCCATGTCCTGCTACTATGAAGCCTGCCTGGCCCTAAGACTTCTAGCCCAGGACCTGTGTTCATGACCTTTTTTGGCCCAGAAAGAGAATAAGACAGAGCTGGTTTTGTATCTCTGAGATTGATGTTAACTTTATCCCTAGGTGACAAATAAGAAAACTAAGATCCATTATGGAACGATCCAACCAGGCTAATTAGCATATACATCCCTCAAATTTTTTACCATAGCTTTGTGTATGGAGAACATTTACAATTCTTTCCTCTGATTGTTTGAAACACACAATACATTATTGTTAACTATAGTCAGCATGCTGTTCAGTAGATCACCAGGACTTATTCCTCTTTTTTTATTAAATCATAAACACATAGATCATGTATACATTAATGCATTTATTACAATGTGCTGATTTCATACAGAATTAGGAATGCTTACATCACACTGGTTAATATATATCTCATCTCGTTTACTTAATTATTGTGTTAAGACATTTATACTCTATACTAATTGATCCCACATGTACCTAAATATTGTACCCTTGAGCAATATCTCTCCTTTCTTCATCTACTCTTCCATAAATATACACAATTATTATTTTTCAATTAAAAATAAATGGAAGAAAGGAAGGAAACTTAGATCCAGGGATGTTCAGATGTTCAAAGTCACATAGATAGTAAGTGACAGGACCTGGATTCAAATTCAGATCCAGATAGGATAAATTCAGTTGTTTCCACTGTATATCGTTGCCTCACAGCCCTGTAAATAGAAATATTCACATACAAATGCACAATCACAAACCTTACAGAAAATGTATATGTGTAAGTGGGCAGGCTGTTTTTTTTCTGCAGTCAAAGACGCTGGAAGGTTCTCTACCTTGATCTCAAGCGTCATAACAGGACTCAGGGTCCTTAACCAAATTTCCTTAAATGGCCTTTAGGGGGAGTCAGGGAACTCTCAAAAACACCATGCAAAGATATGAATGCATCTTTGCACATTTTTTGGTGCAAAGATTGTAATTTGCATGTTTCTTAAAGTGATTCTGCCATTTCCAAAAAAGTTAAGACTTACCACTCTACCAATGAAACCTACTTTTAGACCACCTGTCTGGGACAAGCAATCTGATTTTCAACCAACATTTGCTTATTGTACACAGACAGGGAAAGCCTTGGCCAGCATTTATTATCAATTAAGAACGTGGGACAAAATATTAAGTGGTGAATGTGTGGTAGGGAGAGGACAAGAGAGCTACGGCTGAGAGGAGAGAGGGCTCATCATGGGGGCCTCAGGGCAGCCTTGAGGAGGTGAGATGGAAACTGAAATTTAAAAGATGAATTTTCCAGGATCTTGCTCTCAGGTCTAAATAAGAATGAAAACTTTTGCTCCAAGGGCCTGGTTCAGTATCAGTGGGTAACCAGGCAGCTGTGGCCACCAGATTACTGTTAAATGCGACTTGGCCGTTACCGTAGTACAGGGTCATCAGCATTCAGTGAGGACCCTAGCACAGAGGGGGAAAGGAAAGCCACATTGAAAAGAAGATAAAAAGAACACAGCCAGCAGAAAATAAAATGCCTTGAGTCTATTTTGCAGACTCAAACCCACTAATCGATCATTCTGACTCTAAGTTGAGCTAACCCAGAACATAATATACACCCAGATCAGTAGTAGCACGTAGATATTTTGACATAATATAGCCATGGAAAGAAAGTAATTTTAAGGAAGTCATTAGGTCCTTTGGCTAAAGGAACTGCCCAGCAGTCCACATCTCAACTGCCAAATCTGAGTCAGACTCGGGCATCAAATCTGAATTTGTACAGAAGCTAGTGGGTCCAGAATTAGACCCACTTGATATTTAAAGCAGGTTTTCTATTTTTAGTTGCTTGCTGAACATCTGTCAGCCTTTCTTAATGGCCTGCTCGGTAGAAGAGAAGGAGAAAAGCAGTATAAAATCATTTTGTTGTTCAATACCATGATTAGTTTTCTCAAGTTGACAGCCAGCCTTAACAAGATTCTCCTCTTCAGGAAAGGTTCTTTTGACGGATGGTGTCCCTGTGGCTCTAAACTGAATAGCAGAAGCAAGAAGGAGGTATGGTTAGTGAGTCTTTTTCCTGCTAACTTGGATGTAATTGATAAAATCCCATTCCTAATATGGCCCTAAAGTGCAAGTTCAAGAGAAAGGGCAGATTTATTTTTTGCTTTGTTTTAATTGAATTATCCCTGATTCTACTACTTCTGAACCTGAACTTGGTTACAAATAATAACTGTGGATAGCAGCCAACTTTAACAAGTCACAGTATATTTTGGAAGGAAACAAAAACCTTTCCAAATGTCAATTAAAAAGCAAGAACCAAATCTAAATGGCACGGTGCCTGCTCAAACAAAGGAATCAGGCACTGGTTGAAAAATTGAGAGATTTGGGTAGGAATATGGAATTATAAAAATCTACTAGGAAAATGGAATTATAAAAATTTCATCACCCAACAAATTATCTCAAGAAATATCCTGCTTTTTCTCCTTCACAAACCTGGAAAGATTTAAGTCTGGCTAAAACTCAAATTTCTCTATAAAAATATGCCACACCTTTGCCAGAGTGGTGGATCACTTTCCCTCTGTAGATAGACCTTTTGACTTTAAAGTCATCTGATTGGGATCGGTGACAGCCTTGCTTTGTCAAGCTGTTAATGGCAAGCTGTCTGAATATGTCTTTGAGAAAAATATGGGAAACTCACCTAAGATATCAGCTTGGCAAGAATTCATTTAGGATTTTAATAGCAAGAATGATCCATAGGCTGGAAGACAGCTTTGAAAATAGGAAGGGAAAAAGTCCTCTTTATTTACATCTATATCAGCGCACTTACATGTAAGCATATTCACATGTTCATACATTTTGTATGTAAATTTTGTATACTCATTTCATAGAATCCATAACTATCTGTGAATCAGCTCAAGGATAACGACTCTCATCACCTGGGCTAGGACATTGCAGCTTTATGAAATATAAATGTTTCTTACAATGTTCTATTAGAAAATGAGCATGAATTTAAAGGCATAGCTTCACCAAAAGTAATCATAAAAAGATTTTTAAAACCTAGCCGGGCATTGTGGCGGGCACCTGTAGTCCCAGCTACCTGGGAGGCTGAGGCAAGAGAATTGCCTAAGCCCAGGAGTTGGAGGTTGCTGTGAGCTGTGATGCCACAGCACTCTACTGAGGGTGAAAAAGTGAGACTCTGTCTCTACAAAAAAAAAAAAAGATTTTTAAAACCAAAAATATGAAGCAGAAAAATAAGCCACACTTAAGTTTCTTAATAATGATGGCACATTTAGTTATGAAGCATAATTGAGCATGGAGTAGAAACATGTATATTGTTTTTGAGGTTATTGAGGTATTCAAGAGGAATTTGTGATTGGGGGGAAACCCATCTGAAGACCACCTCCCACCCCATCTCATCCAATAACTTATTTCAGTGAGCATTTACAGAATCCCTACCATATCCACTGGACATGGAGAGAGGTGTGGTACGTGAAGCTCTGCTGTATTATTTCATGTTATCCTCAGATTGTTGAGAGAAGAGTATTCTTTCCTAGGGAGCAGAGCAAACTCTTTCTTCTCTAACTTCTAAAGCTCAGAATCAGATGCAAAATACCAAAAGTGAGCACACATCTTCATCAACAATTATTTTAATTGAATATTGTCACTAACATAGAATACAATATTATTATAATAGATTGTGTGCAGTGACTACTCAGACTGTCCTTCAGTTTTAAGCCACTTGCACTGTTATTACATTTTGACATATGCCTTGTTAATACCTACCATTGTTTGCTATACATGGGGCTCTGGACTGGACACATAAATATATTGCCTCATTTTTATTCTTTTTGGAGATAGGGTCTCTCTCTGTCACCCAGGCTAGAGTGCAGTGGTGTTATCATGGCTAACCGTAACCTCAAACTCCTGGACTCAAGTGATCCTCCTGCCTCAGCCTCCTAAGTAGCTGGGACTGTAGGCACGTGCCATCACTCTCAGATAATTTTTTTTATTTTTGTGTACAGATGGGGTCTCACTCTTGCTCAAGAAGCTCTGGAACTTCTGACCTTAAGTGATCCTCCTGTCTCAGCCTCACCAAATTTTAGAATTACAGGCATGAACCACCATGCAGGCCAATATATTACAACAACTATCTAACTATTATAATCATTTGGATTTTTTTTTTTTTTTTGAGACAGAGCCTCAAGCTCTGGGTAGTGGCATCACAGCTCACAGCAACCTCCAGCTCCTGGGCTCAAGCGATTCTCCTATCTCTGCCTCCCAAGTATCTGGGACTACAGGCGCCTGCCACAATGCCCAGCTATTTTGGGGGTGCAGCCATCATTGTTTGGCGGGCCCAGGCTGGATTTGAACCCTCTAGCTCAGGTGTATGTGGCTGGTGCCTTAGCTGCTTGAGCCACAGATGCTGAGCATCATTTAGATTTTTTTTTTTTTAAACCTACATTGAGTATGTGAGGGGTATAAAATCACCTGCCAAAATCACCTGGTGAGGGAGTGGCGCACCTCGGATTTAAACACTGGCCTCAGTGATTCCAAACCCCAGTCCTCCAACTCTCCACCTGCAGTTACATGTCATGGTGTCCCCTTGGCTTTCCAAAACCTCAAAATGTCTGATGCCTGGGTTCCCATCCCTGCCAATTCACGTCCTCACTCCCCCCTGAGCCATTTCAGACAGTCTCTCTTCATGATTATCCATCTGCAACTACGACATCTATTCTCAGGCGGATCCAGAATCCACACAAATAGAAACCCTGGCTGGCTGAGGCAGCCATCAGGATTACTAGCTATCAGGTTAATGGGGGAGAGATGTTTAATGGGTTGGAACTGCAAATTCTTGGTAAAGGTCATTCACATTTGTAGTGGATAAAATGTGATAAACAAACTTTAAATAGCATGTGACTTTTTCATTGGCTGAAAGCCTGAATTTCTAAGAAATCTTTATTAAAAAAAAATAGTAACAGATTTATCAAGGTATAACTGAGATACAAAAAAAACCCTGCATATATTTAATGGATAGAATTGGGTGAGATTAGCCGTGTGATGAGATTGGATCCATGAAACCATCAGCACAATCCAGGTAATAAACCATCACTCCCAAAGCTTCCTCATGCCCCCCTCTTTGTGGTGAGAACAAATCAGATGAGATCTACTTTCTTAAAGAGCTTTAGAATTGCTAAATGTTATACCTTGACAAAAACAAAACTAAACAAAAATTTCACTTAATAAACTATTTACGTGCTTGCTGACTCTAAGTCTTTGTCTATAAGGTAGATAATTGAAAATAAATATGGTGAGTTGTCTTGGGAGCCTCCTGCCTATAACCTGACAAGCAGAGATTGTTTTTAAGTGATTGATGATGAATTAGATAACATCTCATTGGGGCACACATTCAGTGAGTTATTATTGGTACATCTGGTCATCAACTCCAACTTTAAAATAGACCACTAATCGGGTTATATATATTATAGATCGAAATCTCTAGATGAAAAGCCAAGCTGGTCATAACTGATTCTATTTTTCTGTCAAGGGGTGTAAATAACAAACCCAAGTGAAGATAGTTTTGATAAAATACCATTTTCTTCTTATAAAAAAAGATAGTTTTGTATTTTAAATAGTGTTTTAAATAGAAATGCCATCATTGTTTGACTTCATGTAATCCACGATGCTTTTGGGGGACAGGAAGGTGGTTAGTGAAGCTCTTCAGAGAGGAAAATCCGTGTGCTCAGAATTAGCAGACAGAACAGAGGGTACCCCACCTGTGTTGACTACCTGTTTACATAACCAGTGAACATAAATTTCTGGATGGTAAAATTTCTCACACAAAGGCTAAATCATAAAATAAAGAGATGAATAAAGGAAACCATTAATATTCACTTGAAACCAAATCCACGTAAAAAGCGAATAAAATATTAGCCTGGTAAAGCTTGCTGTTTAACTTTAAAGAAAGAGGAGGCTTTAAAATATTTCTTTTAATACTCAACTTTCACATCTTGCATTGAAGCAGTTATTTATTTTTTTTCATTTCTCTACAGTGATATAATCAAAGGAGAAATCTATGAGAAGCCCGATAATTTTAGAGTCTTCATTTCAAACCATTAAAGCTAAATTGCATAATTTTCTTTCTAAAGATTGAAGCTCTCCAAAAAATGAACAGATGAAAGGTCTTAGCTTTCAAGGATACTTGTCCATCCACTTATACAAATAACATATAATAACATGCATTCTAAGACGAGTTATTTTTCCTTAGTTTCTCAAAACAGTACGATTTGATGCAGTCTAGGGCAGTTATTAAGACCCTCATTGCTCACCCATCAATCGCAAGGTCGGCGCTGGGGAGGTTTGTAGAGCTGCATTACTGAGCCATAGTATTACCAAACAATGATCATCATATGAAATTAGATTCTCCATCAAAAACAAAATTTTTGTGGCTGAAATTATGATTCTGGGTACAGGCCTGAATTCAGCTCAAGCATCAACATTGATGCAAAATTGATGAAACTTCCAAGTGAAATTGCATTGTTTGATCTTCACAGCCCTGGAATAACATAGCCTAAAGCTACAGTTTCTGTAAACTTACTTTGCACAAACGACTTAGCCAGTACAGATGTATTGACATAGAGTGCCCATGAATGACATTAGGGCTACTTAGAAAAGAGACAAAATAATAGCAAAAGAATGTAGCAATTGGTTCTGAAAATTACCTTTTTCCAGTGAACCTCTCTGAAAAATTACCTTTTTCTGCTGAATCTCACTCAGAAATTACCTTTTCCAACTGAAGCTCTCTCAAAGTGCCTTGATGTTAAGCAATATAGTTTTAAGTTGAAAATGTCACAAGGCCATGAAAAGAAATTGATAGAAAATTTCAGGGTTCCTTGTTGATATTTGAAGCAGCCTGTGGATTTTTGTTCTTTAACACAGATCTGCTCTGCTGTGCTACCACTTTGATTTCTGTATTGCCAAAAACAGCATGCTTCTAGGCTTAATGGCTTCACAGAGAAGAGTATGAAGGTGATTTAGTTATTGCTGCTGAGTTTCTGTTACCAGTAGGAAATTGGTAAACAGATGTTTTCAAAATCCTCTCCATTCACCATGGAACTTTTCAAAAGTGCACTAAATAAAATTTTGAAGTTTCTTTATCCTTTAAAAGAAACTAGAATTCTATTTACTACACTATCCTTTCAGAAATTATGCACTTGAGCTCAGGGGTGTATGTGTGTGTCTGTGTGTGTGCGCGCAAGGGATTTTTATTTCTTTAGTCAAAAGATGCAGGAAACGTATCATACCCATTGGACGAATCACTGGACTGACACCCAAACACCCGAGTCCTATCCTCAGCGCTACCTCTCCCAGCACCGTGACCTTGGGCAAGTCCTTGTGGAATAAGAGAATGGAAAGAATGATGTCAGAGTTTCCTTTCAGTTCTAACCTTCGACAGTTTCCTTTTAGTCGGGGTTTAAAGACAAAGTGTTTAATGGTGGTTATTGTTTATAATTACCGGTATTGCTAAAAGAGAATCTGTACAAGTTTTTTGCCTGTTTTTTGTGGACCTGTGGGTGTGTGTATCCTTTCAAAAAGCCAAGAAATGCTCCCTGTTTGGACTGCTTTGGGTATGATCTCTTACAAAGACGGAGGGATGGCCTAGGTAAGGTAGAACCAGTCACATTCTTGAGAAACTATCAAAGTAATTGACCTTCTCCCGCCATATAGAGGATTTGTTTCTCTTTTGGGCTTACTTTTCTTCTTTCTCCTCCCCCTTTACCAGTCTCTCTGCCTGTCTGCCTCTTCCTCAGCTTCAGTTCCCCCTCTTTGAAAGTCTCTTTCCCTCTTCTCCCTTTTCTATCTTAACTCCCAGCCTTTCAATTTCTCCCCAAAGGACCCACTGGTAAAACTCAAGACTAAAAATACAGTAGCACCTGCACAGCTGGCCACCTCCCTTACACTGACCACCTCTGTAAGGTGACCAAATCTTCACAGCCTGGACATGCACCACTTGTGCCTAATTCCTTACGGTGACCACCTCTGTTGGTCAGTCTGTCGCAATCCCTTGAGTGGTCAACTCACGGAGGCTCTACTGCAGTAAGAACTGCTGTCATAGACCAATCTTGAATATTTTTTCAAATTCACAACATCATTAAAATTAGAGGTATACTATTTTGGCTAAGTGCTTAATTGTCAATATTGACTAAAATCAGTATTCTGCCAAAACTGAGGCTAAAACTGAGATTAAGTAAATTTTGGAATGTTAGAATGGCTGAATTACGATGTTTAAAAATTGATTATACCTCTTGGGTGTGGGACACAACTGCAAGAGGGACTCTGCCCACCAAACATTGTAACCTAGTTGTTTGCACACTCACATTAACCGGGAAAACTAGATAAATAATACAAACAAACATTAATCATGAATTTATTTTTTAACATTTTTAATAGCTAAATTGATATATATTAATTTCAATGTTAAAACATAGGAATAATAATTCCTCCATTTGCTCAGTTGCTGAATTGTCCTTATAATCTTTATCCTGTATACTTGTGTTACTATATAAATACTCACTTTCAAGTGGCACACTTAATATTTCATGAACTGTTTTATGCAAAGTGACATACAAATTTAAAAAACACTTGCAGTGCATTTTCTAGGAGAAACTATGTATTTATGTTTCATAACATGGGCAAAGCTTAAAAATCCTTCATCTTTGATTATAGAACATGGCTAGCAGTTAAAAATAATCATCACAGAAATTTTTAGCCTCCATGGATCCAAAACTACAAGATATCACCTTACGAATGGCTTTTTGTAAAGCCCATCATTTGGAAGCTTTGTTTATGAGAATAGTCAAATTGTTTTAGTGGCTTCATTTTTTTCCGAATGTTTTCTTCTTTTATAGTTTGTTGTTATTCAGGATATGAAGTTTTTCCTCCTAAATTTTGAGATTGAAAAGATGATATTTTGCTTTTAACTTGTTCTCCCAAAATGTAAAGACTTCTAAAATATGACTTTTTCTTGAAAAATTCATAAAATATTAAGTATTTAAAATTTTAATCCTGCTCTTGGCAGGGAAGTGGGAGGCATGTCCTCTCATTCATTGCTGTGGGAATATCCCCTTGATGGAGGAATCTGGAATATCTGGCGGTACTACAAGTGCACTTACAATCTCACCTCTAGGAATGTAGACCACAGAACACACCTCCAACAGTATGAAAATACAAGTGTACAAGGTTTTTTTTTTTTTTTTTGAGACAGAGTCTCTCCATGTCACCCTTGGTAGATATCACAGCTCACAGCAACCTGAAACTCTTAGGCTTAAGTGATTCTCTTGCCTCAGCCTCCCAAATAGCTGGGACTACAGGCACCTGCCATAAGGCCTGGCTATGTTTTGGCTGCAGTTGTCATTGTTGTTTAGCAGGTCCAGGCTGTGCTTAAACCTGCCAGCTTTGGTGTATGTGGCCAGTGCCCTACTCACTGAGCTACAGGTGCCAAGCCCAAGGTTATTCTTTGTAGCATCATTTGTAATTGCGAAATATTGAAAATTTCCTAAATGTCCAAACATAGGATATTGGTTGAATAAACTTGCTACATAATAGAGTACACAATGGAGTACCTTGCAGCCATAGAAAAGAACAAGGAAGATCTCCATGAACTCATAGGGGGCGATTTTCAGGAGAGATTTTTAAACGAAAAAAGTAAAGTACAAACAGCTTATATTACGTATGTGTCCATAAAGTTCATTGCACACTATTTTAAATTTCACATAAACTTTATCAACACCCTGTACATAGATGCTACCTTTTGTTTAAGAAAAAAAAGGAAGATGGGGGGAAAATGCAGTCTCTGTTTGTCTTCACAAAAAGAAACCCGAAGACAGTAACACTGATTACCTGTAATAGGTAAGGATGAAGGGGGAGAGGGATGAAAAGACACAGATGGGAACCGCACTTTCCTGAGTGCCCTTGCTGCATAGCTTGAGATTCAAAAAGTAAGTTGAAATTAGTGAGAATGCAGAAGGGAGAAGGCCCCAATGCTGAGAGCAAACCGAAATGATGGATCCAAGTGTATGTCAAAGAATGACACAATCATATAGAAGGAAGGAAGAGAGGGAGGGAGGGGACAGAAAGAAGAAAAGAAAAAAGGAAGAGAGAGAAGTAAACATTTAATCTGGATATGAAAAGAAAATATATTCGAAAGTTTTTGGTATAATGCTCTATAACTTTTAATTAGGTCAAGTTGATTTATACCATCATTTATACTTTTTTATGTTTTCATTTTCTTTTCTTTTTTTGTCTACTTACCCTCTTAGTTCCTGGAGGAGGAACTATGTCATCAGCTAGAATAAAGTGTTCATCTCTGTTCTTTTCTTTTCTGTGTTTTGCAGCTCTGTCATTAGGTGAATACACAGGAGGTCTGACAGTCAAGTTCATGAACTCACCCTAGAAAAAGGCTCCACACCTCATAGCTGAGTATCACTAACGTCACCTGATGGCCAAGGGGAGCACTTCAGACGTACTGTAGTGCTATTCAGCAATGAGGTCTGTAGCACTTTTTCCAGCATGAGTTTGTGAACTTAACTGTCAGACCTCATATTTATAACAGTTCTGTATTTTAGATGTATGGATTCTTTTGTTACTATAAAATATTCCTCTTTATCTTTAATAACACTTTGCTTTGGAATATAGTTTTCAAATGTTTGTATTATTTTTTATGATGTGTTTTGCTGTCCTTTTGCTTCCTAGCTATTTGTATTTTTTATTTAAAGTTTCTCTCTTACAGACAGCATATATCTGGGTGTTGGTTTTTTAGATAGTCTGACTTATTTTCCTTCTATTTGGAATGAAATAGAAAACCATTTACATTTAAATAGCCATATGGTTGGATTTATTTTGACCATTGTATTGTATATTTCTATGTCTCCCTATTGTGCTCTTTTTTTTTCCTTTTTTACTTTCTTTTGATTAATCAAACATATTTTGCTATTCCAATTTAAGATACTGCTTTGTATTTTTAGAGTAAAGATTGATACAAGATATAGTCCCTTTCATAAGCTGTCATTAACTTACTGGCCTCATGCTCTGTCAGCCTCTGTACCCTCTGTACTTTGTCCTCTTCGAGCTTCTCAATATGCCATCTTGTCACCCTCTCTGGTCAGTCCATGCTTTCTAGGTAGCATAAGGGACTCACAAACAAAAATGAAATTATTAAAAGTGAAACTCCAGCCACTGCAGCTGGCCTGATACATTTGATAATATGACATAGGATACAAATGTAGAACAAAGGTCTCAAACCTTTTCTTTTTCCCACTTCACCTTATGTTAGTGGGAAGGTAGTCTACAACAGCATAATTCTTTTGCAGTGTATATGTAAGGGGAAAGCATACCTCCAGTATTGCATGAATTCATGGGATAATAAATAAAAATAGCTAGTTCAGACTGTAAGGGGAATATAGCTAATAATTTATTATATATGTTCAATATTTTTTCAAAAACTAGCAGAGATTTCAAATGTTCCCAACACAGACAAAAAAATGGTAAATGTTTGAAGTGATAGATATACTGATTACCCTGATTTGACATAACACACTGTACACATGTCAGCAGATATTCAAAATATCCTTCTGCATCTCACAAACACATACAGTTATTACATGGCAAATAAAAACTAAAATGAAAAAATACAAAAAAATGAAATAGTTAAAGCTTTTGAAATTAAGTTGATTATAGTTTTTAGCTTTAATTGTACATTTTGATTATAATGAGAACCTGAATTTCTCTGTAGCTAGTATATTAGCCATCATATAAGAAAGTGGCCAATCCGAGGTGAATTCATGTGATCAAGAGAAGCACAGAAGAAGAAAAGGAATACTCAGGATGAGAGCTAAAAAACAAAAATCCAAACATCACCAACATAAAGACATTTCTCATTACAACTTCTGAATATAGCTTATATTAACTCTCTAGTGTAAAAGTTAAGAGGAGGAGGCTCGGCGCCCATAGCACAGTGGTTGTAGTACACCACATACACCGAGGCTGGCGGGTTCAAATCCAACCTGGGTCAGCTAAACAACAATGACAACAGCAACAAAAAATAGCCGGGCATTGTGGCGGGCACCTGTAGTCCCAGCTACTTGGGAGGCTGAGGCAAGAGAATTACTTAAGCCCAAGAGTTTGAGATTGCTCTGAGCTGTGACGCCATGGCACTCTATCAAGGGTGACATAGTGAGACTTTGTCTCAAAAAAAAAAAAAGAAAAAGAAAGTTAAGAGAAAGAGAAACTGTGGTATGGTTTCATTAATTGTAGATCAAGATGTATAGGTATCTGTAGTACATAATCATTTAACCACATAATGAATTTTATATAATTCTTACTATATTGTGTGTGGTGATATTTTCATCAACTAATATTTTTAATCATGTATGGTCTCGTGTTAAAAGACTCTTCTTGGGTACTATTAAAATGAAATCACGTGGTCTCAATAATTAAATTATTCAAGACTACATTCCTCAGTATCAATCAATTTGATTCAATCAATATAATTCTATCAATTATAGAACAATAAAGAAGCAAGACCTGTTCCCATTTAGTTGTACACACTCTGTATTTTCTCATGGTTTTCTCCTTTCCCAGCCAGCCCTTTCTCCATTTCTGTGGTTGGAGATCCTCTATTCACTTTCAAAACCCACCTTTATATTACTGCCTGTGTTAGGTCAGAATTAAGTTATTATTCATCCACACACTGTATTCTTACCTCTGTTTAAGCTCTTACTATTTATATTAGAGGAACCCATTTCTGTGCCTATTTTCCCCTAATCTGTGAACACTCTTACAGCAATAATTGTATTTAGGGAAGAAAATTATAAAGAAGTAACAAAAGGCAAATAAAGGGGAGGGATACTTTTTCACATTCTAACATCTATAAAACGGGGCTGTATCTTACAAATCTTACAATTTGTCCCTTACAGTCAAAATCTAGGTGGTAAACACAATGTAGTTACTGCCTGCATGTTTGTGAACTTGGCCATTCCAAGTAGCATGCCCAGGTGACTGCAAATCCATTTGACAAAGGAATACAAATACAGATTGTTGTCTGAAAACATCTATTGTCACTTTCTGGCAAATTTAAGAAAGGTTTAGCAACAAAACTTGCAGAACTAGAAGAGAATCTAAAGAGACAAAAATAAATCATTCTTTTAGGAAGTACTGTATCACTAATGTTGATAAAATATTATGTGGATAAACAATAAAAATAGATTTTAAAAAGTTAAAAAGGGACTTAGATGCATCTAATGCCCACATAGAGATGTGGAAAAAGTTTAAGAATTCCTTAACCGATTTATTTCACTTCTATTTTTCACTTTGTATGTTCTTATGAGTAATACGTGATTTTTAAAAGATATGTCCAAAAAATGTCCAAAAAGCTCTTTCAGGAAGCACAGAATAAATATTCCATACTTCAAGAAGACATTTGCTTAGTTAACAATTTTTTTAACATCTTACAATCAATGGCAAAATAGGTTAAATAATTAAGTGTAAAAAGTATCACCTTATGAGTTTTGGTTAGCAGAATGAACACTAAGAAAATTTTGCAATGTTATCTATAATATCCAAAACCCCTATATACATCAGAGCCAATTCAGACAAGTTTTTTTTACAGAGAAAACACTCCTGAGTGAAACAATTTATATTATTATTTTCAATACTAAATTTTATTGAGCTAAATGGTGAATCAGAAAATAATTTTTCAGAGAATGGATAAATATTCCAGAGACTAAAAAACATTTCAGGATCAGATACCACTGTTGAATTCTCAAGATAGCAGTATGGCTGTCAAGAAAATAAATAATACCTTATTTTAACTATTAGGTACACCGAACTGTTTTTATTTAATGTTAAAAGTCATATTGACAGCCTAGAACCTACTTTGCTGAATGTCTCTCGTTTTAATTTAGTAACAAACACATGACAAACATATTCCCACAATAAACACTCAAATTAGCAGATGGGACAAATTCTCTGGATGAATTAGTAGCATTCATAAATATAAAAACTCTGAGTGATAATAGAAAGAAATATATAATATTGAGATGGTAAATTACGGAGTCTTTAAAATAAGAATAAAAGTCCAGACACCACTTATATTCAACTTCACTATTTAGGCACTATTTAAGGAAAGGCATATGGGCCTATGTACTCTTACGTAGAGTAATTAATCATATTTTCTAAAATTGCTTTCCTCTGCAAACTTAAGCAGCCATAAGTTGCCAAAACATGCCTAACTAGCAATGTTAAAAGCCTCAATATAGATAGTTAAAAGCCTCAATATAGATATCTGTTTTTTGCTCCATGACGGAATAAGAAATGCCCCAACTTAACCTCATACCATGAACAGCTGGAAAACTGTACAAAATGTTTGTTGGACATTGTATAACAGATAGTTCAAGATTGTGTTCCTTAAGAAAGAAACAAACAAGGCAAGCCACATAAGAACTTTGAATGGCGTTTGAATCCAATTTTTAGACTACAAGGACAGGGAAAAGAAACTCAGCTAAAGCTCAATTGTTTCACTGAGTTGGAGAAATTGAGACTGAAATTCAGGAAGGATGACATGGCTGAGTGTTTTAGGACACAGTGCCAGAAATAAGGGACCTATACAGAAAAACACACCAGAAATCAGTATGAGGATCCTATGAGTCCTGGTGATTACTAACTAGGCCCTTCACATGTAGAGTATAAGTCCATTAGACTTGCCAAGGCACCATCAGAGATTTGTAAACTGAAAATTGCCAACAACCCACATGAATAGAGAAGGTAGAGTGATGTTCCAAAAAAGTGGAATTCTTGGTGATTACCTGTGATATTCACAAGAGAATACATTGGGGTCACATCTTAGTAGGATGACTTATTCCAGGACTAAAGAATATTTTATACCTGCCATGGTAAAGCCTAAAAGCAGACCTAAAAGAGAAGGAATAGATTTGCAAGTCACTTAGTTAATATATATGCAAGTAAGCTCTCTTGTGAAAACAGACCCCCCAACACTCTGAAAGTAAGACAACAACAAAATCAGACACTCAACAATGTAGCAATTGCAGTGTTGGGTATTTAATCAAAAATTAATAGAATATGCCAAAAAGCAGAAAAATGTGACCAAAAATCATAAGAAAAATATCAATAAATGGAAATAGAAGCAGAAATGACAGGCATTATGGAATTTATAGACTTTGCTCAAATATTTAAAGGAAAGCATGGACACAAATAGGATAGAAAAAAAGATTTAAAAATAAAAAAACTTTTCAAGATAAAAATATGCAATATTTAAAATAAAAAACTATAGTTTGAATATGGCAGAAGATAATCATTGAATTTGAAGGCAGAAATGGGAACCATCCAAAAAGAAGCATAGAAAGTAACAAACACTGAGAATAAAATAAACAGAGCCTCAGTGATCTACAAGTCAATTTAAAGCAGTTTAATAGAGAGCGTAAAGCACAGAGGGAGGCAAGATGGCCGACTCAACAGAGGCTCCCATCCATAGGAAAAAATAATGTTCAGATATAACTCAATAAAGCAGAAGATTGGGAGCTGAGCTGAGAGAGAGGATCGACAGGTTTGCATCACCCCTGCTGCAACAAGCTGGGACTCCAAGGAAACAAATTTCAGGTACAAAACCCATTCCAAAGATGGGAATCCTCCCACACCCCTTGCAGGAGAGCAGCTTGAGGCGAGTGGAGAACAGAAGACCTTTTGTTTCAACAAAGGGAAGAAAATGACTGAGGGCTGGGACTCCCTTCACGGAAAGATACTGCTGCAAGCCTAGGCAGTCTCTTGCCTGGGCAAAAAGGTGATCTAATATTCTCCCTACCTTCCTGAACTCCCAATCCACATACCCCCCTCTCCTGGAGGTCTGGAAGACTACCCCTTGCAAAATCTGGAGCCTTTGGTAGATTTTTGCTAGGATGGAGCATCTCATGAGCCGTGGGACATTTGCATTGAAACTATAACTTTAATAGAGGCAGGTAGTCACAAGAGGACAGAAACTTGCCTCATGTTGGAAAGATCATAGCTCGGTTCCATGCTACCAACCACAGGGGACCGAGGCCCATCAAGTCCCCAGCTAGGCAGCCCACGGGTGGCTAGGTTCCCCACTCAGCTCCTGGGACCTGTGACCAGCAGGCGGCAACTCTCTTCTAGCTCCTGTGACCCATGTAGCCCACGACTGGAGACTTCGCCCTCTGGTTCCCTGCCCAACTCCTGAGACCTGTGGCCTGTGGCTGGTGACTCCTGCCTGGCTCCTGTGACCCCGGAGGCCCCCAAGGTTAGCAACTCTGCCCTCCAGCTCCCTACTGATTCCTGCGACCTATACACAACAATACCCCAGACTAGTGGCATCACCCTCAACAGAGGCAACACCACCCTTGACAGTGGCAGCTCATGGTCCCTCCCACTGGAGTCAAATTGAACTGCCAGTGGATCCCCGCTGCCTAGATGCTGAAGACCTTTTGAACTCTCCCACCTGATCAGTGTTTGTGCTGGCTGGGATTAATGGTTTGGAACTCTTGACCTGGGCCAATCACCCAGGGACCCACCAAAGTTGTACCCTGGTTGTGTTATTGGGGGAGTGTGGGATTCTCCCCTTCCAGTTGTCACCTGTGGAGGGGTGGGGTGTCTTAGTTGCTTATATATCTCCAAAGCTGTGATTTTAGCCCAAAGCCACTGATTCACTAGGATTGGACAGAGACTAGCGGAATACCAGTCAACGCCATCCAGCACCACCACACCATGCAAGTGCCCAGAGTTTCAGGCAGTAGTTCTGAATGGGAATGGTAAGCTCTAAGGGAAAAGCTG
This sequence comes from Arctocebus calabarensis, assembly GCA_963573935.1. NCBI lineage: Eukaryota > Metazoa > Chordata > Mammalia > Primates > Lorisidae > Arctocebus > Arctocebus calabarensis. Next base: position 36,565 of record CAUYON010178668.1, read on the forward strand.
CAATCACCAGTCCAAGTTCTTTTGTAGAGGACTGGTCAAGTACAACTCCAGGAGCCCTCAATTTCACCTCACCAGCTTCTCTAGCCAAATGGTGAAAAATAATTGGGGCGGAATCAGTGGAAAAACTCTGGCAACATGAATAATCAGAGTAGATCAACTCCCCTAAGGAATGAAGAAGGAGACACAACAGAAGATCCCATTCATAAACAAATGGCTGATATGTCAGGAATTGAATTCAGAATTTAGATTGCAAATAAGATTAACAAAATGGAGGCAAAAATGGAATGAGAAATTCAAGGAGCAATTGAAAAGTTGTCTCAAGAATTCAATGAATTCAAAGACAAAATCACCAAAGATTTTGACACATTGAGGCAAGAACTTGCAGCCCTCAAAGATCTGAGAAACACAGTAGAATCCCTCAGTAACAGAATGGAGCAAACAGAAGAAAGGATTTGAACTCTCCCAAATGCTCAGAGGAAGAGAAGTGGAGAACAAAGACAGATAATTTCCTTAGAGAATTGTGGGACCACTCCAAAAGAGCAAACATTCGCCTCATAGAAATCCCTGAAGGACAAGAGGATGGTCTGAAAGGCATAGATACTCTACTCCGAGAGATAATTGAGGAGAACTTCACAAGCATGGCAAGAGACACTGAAGTTCAGATAGCAGACATTTCAGAACCTCAGCACAACTCAAACCAAATAAAGCATCTTCTAGACATATTGTAATTAACTTT
>CAUYON010178673.1:0-20917 GCA_963573935.1 Arctocebus calabarensis
ATGTTTTCATATAGTAAACGAGAAAATATCATGAATTGTATGTCAATCAGGTTGATAAAAATATCTCAGATTGCATGTGAAGCCCCCACACTGTACCCCATGGTTGAACTAATGTACACAGCTATGATTCAATAAAAAAAAAGAAGTAAACAAAAAGAGCATACAATACCTTGAGAGAAATGAAAAGGAAATCATCATACCACAGGTTATGAGATACAGTAAAAAGTGTGCATAGAGAAGTTTATGCTTATAATGCCTACATTAAAGAAGAAATAAAGATCTCAACTAAATAAATAAAACTTCTACCTTAAGTAATCAGAAAAAGAAGTGAAAACTGTACCAAATCAAAAAGATAGAAATAATAAAGCTTAAAGTGAAGATTTAAAAAAATTAAGAATAGGAAAAAAATAGAGATCAACACAAAACTAAGAGTTGATTCTTTTAAAAGATAATCAAGATAGAATTCAGTAAGTTCCCACCTAACAGATACAACCTATTGGTATATGGGACTCTCCCTGGATGAAGGACTCAACTACAATTCAGAGTTCACCTTACAAACACAAAGTAACCTAATTGTATATACCCTCATATTAACCCAAAATAAAATAGTAAAAAAAAAGATCTAAGTTAAGACCAGTTGGAAATAACAAGTATTTAGTGTCAAACAAAAAGATAAACAAAATTGACAAATCTTTTGGTAGACTGATGAGGAAAATCAAGCAATAAATATTTTGTAAAATCTTTATTCCTAGATGATATGATCATATATAAAATTCTAAAGAATTCACACACAAAAATTGGAGCTAATAAACAAATTCCGCAAAGTTACAGGATACAACACTAAGACAAAAATCAGTTGTATTTCTACACAGTAGGAATAAAACATTCAAAAATGGAGTTAAGAAACCTATCCCATTTATAATAACTTCAAAAAATAAAATACTAGTAATGGGATTGCAGGATCAAATGGGATAACTAATTTGAATTCCCTGAGGATTCTTCATACTTCCTTCTAAAAAGGTTGTATTAGTTTGCAGTCACTCACTAGTCTAAACTGTTCCCTTCTCTCCACATCCTCACCAGTATCTGCAGCTTTGAGACTTTGTGATGTAGGCCGTTCTCACTGGGGTTAGGTGAGATGGTCTCAGGATGGTTTTGAATTGCATTTCTCTGATGATTGGGGACAATGAGCATTTTTTTCAAATGTTTGTTAGCCATTCATCTGTCTTCATCAGAAAAGGTTCTGTTCATATCTCTTGTCCAGAGGTAGATGGATTGTTTACTTTTTGTTGATGATTAATTTGAGTCCTCTAGATTCTAGTTAGCAACCCTTTGTCAGATTCACACCCTGCAAATATCTTTTCCCATTCTGAAGGTTGTCTTTTTGCTTTACTTGTGTCCTTAGCTGTGCGAAAGCCTTTCAGCACCTATTAGAAGAAACAAAAAATCATTTTATCTTAAGGATATTTGCACTAGACTATTTATCACAGCCCAGTTTATAGTTGCAAAAATGTGGAAACAATGCCATGTACACCATGCAATACTATTCAGACATTTAAAAAGATGGAGACTTTACATCTTTTATATTAACCTGGATGGAGTTAGGACACATTTTTCTTAGTAAAGAATCACAAGAATGGAGAAGCAAGAATCTAAAGTACTCAATTCTAATATGAAGCCAGGAGACAATCTAATACATACCCTCATAAGTGAAAAACTCAAATGAATTCAAGATATGGGGCAGGGGAAAAGGAAGTAGGGAGAGGGGAGGCAGGGGAGAAGGGGGGTTATGGTGTATGGCACACCTCTTGGGGGCAGGACACAACTATGAGAGGGACTTTACCTAACAAATGCAACAGTGTAACCTAATTCTTTGTACTCTCACTGAACTTAAAACAATAAATAAATGAAAATAAAATACTTAGGAATAAGTTTAATCAAAGAAATGTTAGGTGAATTTTACTTCCACTGGAAAAAGGAAACATTTTTCCTGCAACATCTTTCCTGTGCCTTCTACTAACAAACCTTAGCATCAAGGCAGTTGGAAAAAAAAAGTAATACTTAAAGATTCCATTCCCCTTTTCATAGAACAGGTAAAAAGGATGAATTTGTAGCTGAGATGCACTAAATTGATTCCCAGCACAGTTCACACCCTTAACTATTCAGTTTCCATAAACACCCTTTTACACAATTTTGAAATACCATACAACAGCAAAACAACTAGATATTTCTTAGAATTAAGGGAATTCTCACCCTTTTCCCCAAATGAACAAGACACACAATCCCAAGAGTTATTGTATACATTTCTGGATATATTAATTATTCCTCACATTCAAAATCCCATTGAATATTTTGTTGCCTAAATACCGATTATAAAGTCAACTTCCACTAACCTGTATATAAACTTAAAATGGATAGGAGAGAGAAGAAATGGTTAGAATGTGGAAATGAAAGCATGTGAACAAAAAGGAAATAAAATCTTCAAAACTGCTACAGTTCACATAATTGGTCACATAAAGGCATGACTGATATCCACTATATCTTCCCCACCTCTATGAGAACCTGGTGGAGTGAACTAAAACTTCACTCCCAAAGGGTCATCCTAGTCTGTTTTGGTGATTCCATCAACTTTTACTCTTGGGCATGGAATTACTAAGAGGCATCTCAAAGAATTCCATGGGTTGTCAACATAGTCCCCTTGCCTCCAATGTATAGAAACAGGTCAGTTTCCTCCTCAGAATTGGGGTGATCACTCCACCTAATAAATTAACTCACTTTTTTCTATTCATTCTGTGGCAGAAGGCTCTAAAATTAGGCTTTTGATACAAGAATATATATGTAGAGAGTCCAAATTAAAATACTATCTGTTTTCCTACGCTGATGATATTTGAAGTATTTGCTTCCTTCACCATATATGCAAATTAAAATCCAGCATATGTGCCTATTCTAGTCAGAAACTATTGGGGCCAGTGAAATCCATTTGCTAGCTATCTATGCGTCTAGAGAGTAACTCAGTGGCCTTAAGTGTCTCATTGTCACTATTGACAAACAGAACACTTTTGAGCTTCACAGGGAGTCAGTGGATTAGATTGATCAATCTTTCCATCATTTACTTACTTCTCATTCTAGGATCACTAGAATAGCCTCACGACCACTCATCTCAGAAACTCAAAAAGACTCCCCCAGGAATAGTTAGGACAATAACTTGTTAATTTTAGTCCACTTCTGATTTCAGAAGAGTGTTTTTCCTGATGAACATCAATATGCCCCTCTTTAGATTCTCCCTTTCCAAACTCATAAAGCTTTCTATAATATAGCATGCCATCCCAGAGTTCCTTTAATTATTGTTATTCAAGGTTAATTTCACCTTGTCACCAATGTGACCAATTCATTGTCTGTGAATGTCACCAATTCATTGTCTGTGATTCAAGAATGGGTATAATTCTATCACACTATATTGTTATTGTCATTTAGCACATTTAATACAATGGAAAAAACAGTGAACAGATCTTTCTTTCCTTTCAAATAAGTTGAGTGATAAAAACAATCACACACACACACAAAAAAATAGACTACCATTTCTATCAGGGAAGATAATTTGTCACTCTTTTGTTTTAGTTTAATTAATACTAACAATATGATGTCATGAATGACAAGAGAGGCAAGTCGTCCTAGAAGAGGAAACTGATCAACTCAAATTAAGTTCTAAAATATATCCACTACTTTTGGCAATTTAAGGTCATTAGCAAGAGCAATTAGTGTGACGTGGAGACAAATGTCAATTGCAATGAGATACAAATTATTTGGGAAGTGAGGAAGAGTAAGCAAAGTAAAGAGTTTACATATAAAATTTGTGTACTAGGAAACAGAGGCAATCTCTGGAAGGGATTATGGAATAAAGATATATTTGACATGGTGAAACTTCCTGTAATGGTGAAATATTCCTGTAAATGCGGACACTATTCATCAGACAGGGTGAATTAATGCCTGAGCACTCTGGAGTGAAAAGCTGTCTATTGGTGTGCTGCCCCTGGGATTAGGGTATATGCCCAGTAAGTATTTCACTAACCCCATCGAGTATTGAGTCCTATTCCCACTGCAATGTTAAAAAGCATTGGTCCTCAAGAATATTGCTCAGAATAGAATAGGGAGGGTCTAGAGAGCAGTTCACAGAACCAGACATCTCAGAAATCTAATAAATACAAAAACCAGACGTAGGGGTATCAAGCAATGACAGAGATTTTTTTTTGACTAACAAAAGGTTGAACAAAGGCAGCCGTTGCCAGGAAAATAGAAGCAGATACAGAAGACCCTGCCAATCTGAGAGCTTCTTCACAGCCCCTCTGGAATAGTAAGTAAAGCAGTCAATGACTGAAAGTTGAGAGGTGAGGGAATAGACTGGACCATGTCCTATAATTCTGCCCTAATCTCTAAATTTGATTACATGTCTGATCTTTGGTTTCCATGGTCATCTTTCCTCGTTTGATTCTTTTTTTTTTTGAGATAGAGTCTTACTATGTCACCCTTGGTAGAGTGCTGTGGCAGCACAGCTCACAGCAACCTCAAACTCTTGGGCAACCTCAAATTCTTGTGATTCTCCTACATCAGCCTCTCAAGTAGCTGGGACTACAGGCACCCACCACAACACCCGGGTATTTTCTTGTTGCAGTTGTCATTGTTGTTTAGCTGTCCCAGGCCGGGCTTGAACCAGCCAGCTCAGGGCATGTGGCTGAAGCCATAACCAGTGTGCTATGGGTGCCAAGCTCCCTGGTTTAATTCTTCACCTTCAGTGTTTCCCTTCTCTCAGGTTCTTTGCTTTTATAGGGACTAAGATCTGTGATTAAAAAGGGGGAGAGGAATGAGGCTGAGCTCTAAGATGATCAGTGAATAAATGATAAACTGAGGGCTCTAGAATAATAAATTCTATCTCCAAGACCTCTAAAACAAAAGTAACTCCAAACAAAAGACTACTTATCACATCTAATAAAAGACATGTAACTTTAAAAGCAAAAGACATACTATTTAAGGTAAATAGTAGTGGAGTTTCCCATTACATCAAACCAAAAGTCAAATATATTTGCCATCATAATTATTTTATGTTGATCACAAATTTCCAAACATTTCATTGAGACATGAAACAAAAATTAAGAGACATCAATATTTGCAAGAATAAAAATATTTCTTGTAACCAATATTTTTTACTCTACCAAGAAATTTAAAAAAAAAATTGGGAATGGGAAAATTTTAAGAATTAACAATAGTTCAAAAAATGGATAATACACAAGATAAAATAATGAAATGAATAAAATTACAATTTATAAAATAATAAAAACAAGATATTTTCCAGCAATGGTTAATTTATTAATATAATACAAAAAAATTACAAAACACTAAAAGTAGTACAAATTTAGCAAAGTTGATCAATGCAAGAAGAAATAAAAACTAATTATCATAACACCATAAAAGATAAATCTAATGAGATTCATATGCCAGAAATATACATTAGAATCCTGAAGGCAAAAAGACATATTCACTAAAAACTCCCAAAATACTAATAATGATAAGAGTGCAGTATGAAATTTTAATGAGATATCTAGAGATCTAAATAAAATGAAAAGGGGATCTCTATTTATGAATGAGAATACCAGATAATATAAAGATGTCAACATTTTTTTTCAAAATTAATCTGTAGATTTAATACAATCCCAACCAAAACCATGCTATTTTAGAACTCAACACAAGAATTCTAAAGTAAATCTGGAGAAAAATGCATAAAAAGGGATTTAAAATCAAAGGAAAAAAAGAAATATAGACCTGTTGTGTATTAATTATAAAACTAAAGTTTTTAAGTTAGTTTTATATTGACACAAAAATAACCAGAAAGAATAGAGATAATAGGTTCTTAGTTATTTTGAAGTGTACCCTTGCATTCAAAATAACTAAGAGTAAATTATAAATGTCTTACCATAAAAAATAAGTAAGTGAGATGAGGATTATGTTAATCAGTTTGATTTAAACATTCCACATGGTAAATCAAATCATTACATTGTACCCTATAACTGTATACAGTTATGATTTAATAAAAAATTAAATTAAAAAAAGAAATGATAGATTCTCAGAAATGGAATTTTATATGCGTGTGTGTGTGTATTAAATTCCTATATGACAAATGAGGCATAACACCTAATTAGTGAAAAATATAGAAACCATTATTTAATTATTTGAAATCTATTTATTTACATACCTCTCATTAACAGCAAAATTAACAACAAAACTAATTCTATATAAATAAGCTATGTCACAAAACCAATAAGTCAATCATCAAAAATTAAGTCTTACAAAAGTGAATATTAGTTAAAATTTGAATAAAGGATGATATTCTATAATTGTTTCTTGTTTGGAGTGGAATGTTTTTGGAATTTGATGAAAGCTAAACGGATCCTCTCCCAGGAAAATGTGAATATAGATAATATAGATTTAGGAAGATCACATACTTCCATGAAATGATCTATAAATCATTGGTTGAAGTGTCCTAACTTAGTCTGGGTGCAATGTTTGCCAAAATGCTATAATCCTAACACTTTGGGAAGCTGGCTCGAGGCTAGGAGTTTGAGATCAGCCTGATTAACACAGTGACACTGTATCTCTACATTGGCTGGGCATGAGGACACATACCTATAGTCCTAGTTTCTAGGGAGACTGAGGCAGAAGGATAACTTGAATCCAAGAGTTTGAAGTTGCAGTGAATTATGTTGATACTACTAGATTCTAGCTTGGGCAACAAAGCAAGGAAAAAAAAAGAATGCTGTTTTAATATTAAAAGATAGAAAAGACATAAAAGGAGTATAAATATGATTTTTAAAGGTGAAGTATACAAATATCCACATGTATATTTGAAACAAAAACCACACAAAAGTTGAAAAAAATATCATAAAACCACTTGATAACATGTAGTAGTCATTGAAAATATGTTTATACTACTTGGGAGACTGAGGCAAGGGAATCACTTAAGCCCAAGAGTTTGAGGTTGCTGTAAGCTGTGATGCGACAGCACTCTACTGAGGGTGACATAATGTGACTCTGTCTCAAAAAAAGAAAAGAAAGAAAGAAAAAGAAAAGGAAAAGAATAGAAAATATGTTTGTAAAGAATTTGAAGGCTATCTGTAACAGTACGATGAAAACATTTCTGAATGTATATGAATCATGCCCTATGATTGCACCAATGTACAGAATTATGATTCAATAAAATTATAAAAAAAAAAGAATTAAAATGTTTATAAAGACTTCCCCAGTAAATTGAAAAATTCATATGTAGTATGTTAAAAGAAAACAAAGGATGAAAAATCCTATTCATATGAAACATCAGTTGTATAACAAGACTACAAAGAAAAAAGCTGTAAATTAAATATTGAAAATATTTAATCTTTGGATTTTTGCTTTTCTTTTTTGTTCTCTAAAAGAGACATTCTTTTATTTTTCTTATTTTTTCTCAATTTCATGGATAACATATATTTATTATAATCAATAAATGGCAGTTATTCATTCTTCTCAGAGGTGGTGAGGATAGAGTCTTGATCTTATACTTAGTGCCTTGAAATTAAACAAAAGCAGAGATTTGGAAAAATGTATTATTGATATCTAAAGATTTGGCAAAGTAAAGTTTTATTCATAGATAAAGGTAATACAAATAATTCTCATATATTCAAGGATTCACAAAGCATAATGCCCAAATATACATTTTTGAAAGTGAAAATATTCTCCAATAATTCAAAACTGACCAAAATTAAGAATGAAGAGAAGTGGCAGCGCCCATAGCTCAGTGGGTAGGGTGCCAGCCACAGACACCAAGGCTTACAGTTTCAAATCCAGCCTGGCTAAAACAACAATGACAACTGCAACAAAAACAAAAATAGCCAGGAACTGTAGTGGGTGCATGTAGTGCCAGGTACTTAGGAGGCTGAGGCAAGAGAAACACTTAAGCCCAAGAGTTCGACGTTGCTGTAAGCTGTTTCGCTACGGTACTGTACCCAGGGCAACGGGTTAAGACTCTGTTTCAGAAAAAAAAAAAAAAAAAAAAAAAAGAATGAAGAGAAATATTAAAGGGCCAACAATGAGTCATGAAATGCTTGCTAAATTTCCAAACTATTTCACAGAAAAATCTGGAAGTGGTTGAAAGTTTGTGGTTATTTTCCTTCCTTACATGGTTTATCAATAAAATGTATTATTTGAAAATATAGCCACAACTATGTCTTCCAAATTACTTTCATAATCAGAAGATTAAATAACTGATATTCCTAGAGGGTATTGACCAGTTGGCTACAATTTAATGGAGGAAAGGCTGGAAATGAATGCTAAAAATTAAAATTTTGTTGTTTAGGCCCTTATTAGTGTTTTCAATATATGATTTTTATGTAGACAACTCATTCAACCCATTTCCTCATATGTGAATAGCAACACCTGCATGGTGAAGATTAAATGAAATAGTTTGTGTAGAAACAATTTGTCAACCAAAAGTTCTGTTTAAAAGAAAGGTATGGGCAGGGTTTCCATGATGGCTGCTTATTCTGCTCCCGAAATCCTTAAGAAAGAAGAAAACACTTCTGTCCTTTAACTTTTCCTGCTGAAGATCAGTTCTTTATAACATATATGTCCCCTTCTTTGAGCCCAGTTTCCCTTTATAAAAAAAAAATCTACCTGGAATTTCAAAAAAATAAAGCTAGTGAATCTTCACTTTTATTCTACTAAATATTCCACTGAAATCCTTATCTTAGAATCTATTTTGTCCCTTATGCTCTTTTTTGTTTGTTTCAGGTTAGATAGGTAATGTGTTGACTTTGTAACAAGGTTTGAGGAAGGCACATCTTACACATGTGTGTGGACATCCCAGTCATCACGCTGATGAACTACACAAGAATCCTCTTTGTTCTCATCTGAACTTTTCCCAAAGGTCACAAGGAGGGTAGAGAATGTGAAATGTTAAAAAGGACAGAGTTAATGTGAATGAGTTTTTTTCCCCTACAAAAATTTAACCCTTAGCTAAATTAACCACAGTCTTATTGTGTTTCCCTTTAATCCACAGGTAGATCTGGGAACAAGACATCCCCTGACATGGATACTGCCCTGAGAATAATGAATAGCTCAGAGTTTCAAGTATCTGAATTCATCCTGATGAGGCTCCCAGGCATTCATGAGTGGCAGCACTGGCTCTCCCTGCCCTTGGTTCTGCTCTACCTCTTAGCTCTTGGTGCCAACATGCTCATCATGATCACCATTCAACATGAGCCCAGGCTACATGAGCCCATGTACTATTTTCTAGGTGTATTGGCAGTGGTGGACATTGGCCTGGCCACAACCATCATGCCCAAGATCTTGGCCATCTTTTGGTTTGATGCCAAGGCCATCAGCCTCCCTGAGTGTTTTGCTCAGATCTATGCCATCCACTCCTTTATGTGCATGGAGTCAGGTATCTTTCTCTGCATGGCAGTGGATAGATATGTAGCCATTTGTTATCCACTTCAGTATCCCTCCATAGTCACCAAAGCTTTTGTGATCAAAACCACGCTGTCCATGATCTTCAGGAATGGCCTTTTGACCATTCCAGTGCCTATACTGGCTGCCCTGTGACACTACTGCTCCAGGAATGAGATTAACCATTGCCTGTGCTCCAACTTGGGGGTTACCAGTCTGGCCTGTGATGACATCACCATTAACAGGTTTTACCAGTTGGCCTTGGTCTGGGTTGTTCTTGGGAGTGACATGGGTCTGGTCTTTGCTTCCTATGCTTTGATTATTCGCTCGGTTTTGAGACTGAACTCTGCTGATGCAACATCAAAGGCCCTGAACACCTGCAACTCCCATCTCATTCTCATTCTTTTTTTCTATACAGCTATTATTGTAGTGTCTGTTACTCACCTGGCAGGAAGAAGGGTTCCCTCATCCCTGTTCTCCTCAATGTGCTGCATATTGTTATCCCCACAGCCCTTAACCCCATGGTATATGCCCTTAGGACCCAGGAGCTGAGAGTGGCTTTCCAGAAGCTGCTTGGTTTAGGTGAGTATGTATCCAGGAAGTGAGACAACTTCAAATGACACGACATCATATATAGAATTGCAGAGAAATCACAGGCTTTGGACCCCTATGTTGCTTGGTTAACATTCTAACATTCTATCTCTCCCATTTGCTAGGAATATCAATTCAAATTAATTCATCTATTTTATATAGCAAATACTATATGTAAGGTACTTCTCTAATCATTTTGAAAATATAAACTCTTTTAATTCCTGTAACAACCCCATGAAACAAGCATGACTATTATTTATGCATTTTGCAGATGAAGAAATTGAGTTGAGAAATTTGCCCAACCTCACATAGGAAGGAAGTTGCAGGATGAGATTAGAACAGAAGGGGCCAGGCCCACACAGTCCCTGCTCTTAACCCTTTCTGTCTATTCAACTTCACTACTAATTTTTTAAAATACTAATTAAGATAAGAAAACAAATTGAAATTATGTATCATTTCTCTTTTAAAAAAGAAAATTTCATTTAAAAGTTGTTAGCAATTTTCCTGTCTAATGGTAAGGATAGATTTTAAATCATCTAGAAAAATTCATTCTAGAGGATCTACTTAATTATATAAATGTAAGTCAAGAATTTGACAAAAATTACATTGTAGGCTCAGCACCCACAGCTCAGTGGTTAGGGCACCAGCCACATACACCAGGGCTGATGGGTTTGAACCTCGCCTGGGCCAGCTAAACAACAATGACAACTACAACGAAGAAAAAGCTGGGCACTGTGGCGGGTGCCTGTAGTCCTAGCTACTTGAAAGGCTGAGGCAAGAGAATTGCTTAAACCCAAGAGTTTGAGGTTGCTGTGAGCTGTGATGCCAAAGCACCCTACCAAGGGTGACATAATGAGACTCCGTCTCAAAAACAAAAATTATTTTGTCACTTCTGTATCAACTCTTCTGTATTGACTGTATCAACTCTTGAGTTGATTTACATTAACGCCCTAAAAGGAATATCCCAGCCACCACTTTTTAACATTCAACATTATTTGATGATCTTCTTTAATCAATTAAGAAAATTCCAATCAAGTCTTATAGTTTCTGGCCAGGAAGAAGGGTAGAAAATGTTTCTAAAAGGAGAACTTTTCACATTAAGAAACATGATATATGTCCAGAAATGGAAGTAAGAAAAAGTTAGCAAAATTGTAGTTATTTCAATGCCAGTGGGTCAGCAAGGATGGAATATTGGCTCAAGGATGGTGTGTCGATAAGAATGAAGAATTCTCTTGACTCAAGCCCATGGCATTATGGCAGACTTTGGGAAGAGAAGCCTAATTTGTCCCAATCAATTTGAAAGTCCAAGTGTGATAAGTTTAGACCAAAAGAAGCATTCCTAAATCTTGTTCCCTTTGATAGAGTCAGCTAGTTATCAAGGGCATTATTATATCTACAGACAAGGCAAAATTAGAACATGAGCTTTCACCTGTTTATAACAGTGATCCCACATGTCAAGACAGACATATTAACAGCTGAAAAACAGCAGTAAACTAATGAGTGGATAAAATCTCCTCTTCCTGTTTCCAAATGTTGTTTGAGACCTTTTGACATTTCAAAGAGAGAAAAATAAGTCCTACAAAAGCATGCAAAGATTTCTTCTAAGTTATAAGATTTCTACTTCTAGTAGTGCCTGGACAAAGCCTCCAGCTGATAACAAGTAAAAGTATTGAAGATTTTTAAATGAATATAAAAAGATTGAAAAACTAAAAATTAGTATAAATTATGTGACTAAGGCTTGATAACAAAAGAAAACTCTGAGAGACTTCCTTTTAGCTCCAGTATGTAAAGTAAGCTTAGAAGTTGTCACTCTCATTCTTTTTTTAATTAAGTCATATATATATATATAGATCACGAATACATTTATGTCTTTGTGGGATTCAATGTGTTTTTGTACAAAATGAAGTGCTTACATCCTACTAATTAACATAGCTTTCACCTCATTTACTTAATCACAGCATTAAGACATTTCTATACTTGATAGATTTGACTTGTATGCTTGTAATATGCTCCACAGGTGTGGTCCCACCATTAACTCTCCCTCTATTGAACCACCCCCCTTTCTTCCCATTCTCCTCCCCTTCTCTCCTTCATCCTGGACTATAGTTGTGATTCATCTTTCCTGTGAAAGTGTGAGTGATTATAAATTGGGTTCATAGTAGTACTGAGTACATTGGATATTTTTTTTCCATTCCTGAGATACTTTACTAAGAAGAATGTTTTCCAGCTCCATCCATGTAAACATAAAAGAGGTAAAGTCTCTCATTCTTAAAACAAGAAAAATCTGGACAAGCGGAAAATAAATTTTTGTTTGTTTGTTTGTTTGTTTTTAACACATTGGAGAATTGAGGTCACAAGGTTGGAGTGAGAGAATACCCTTACTCAAAGTGTGATATGGCTCCAGTACCATTTTTCCCCTAGGGAGTAGGCTTCTATTATGGAGAATGCTCCTGACTTATTTCTCAATGTTATCTGTTCCTCTCGCCCTGACAAATACATGAGGGGATTTTTCTTGGCTCTTCACTGTAAGAATCTGTGAAACTCCTAGAGATGAAGTGTGGGATCTTCCTAATTCCTCACTCTTAGGCTAGTGCAATTTCACCCTCTAGTAATTTTTCAAAATCACTCTTTAAGTCTTTCTAGTAGTTTTTGGCTCCAACAGCTCGTGATACTTGTATCAGAATCTCAGCTGTGATTTTCGGTATTAACGTGTATCCAGATTTGGGGGTAGCAATATGCTCTGCAGCCTTGATTTTCTCCTCAGTCCAAGAAAAGTCACTCTTCTTTCTTTGCTTCAGCTGTATTTTCTTATAGGGATAAGGAGTGACAACTTCCATGTTCTTTACATGCCAGAAGTGATAGTTTGGATTATAGTCCAAAGTTAAAAATAAATATCAAGTCCATATAAATTACTCAACAAATAAATAGATAAGGAAGAATAAACAAATTTCCCAAGCAGAAGAATTCCAAATAATTTATGTAAATATATCACATTAAGTAGGGGAGAGATAAAACCTCAAATCTTAAGTGTATATGAGCTTCTTTCCAAAGAATACAGTATGGAAAGAGGAAAAGAATAACTTTACAAATGAAGAAACTCAACAAAGACTACTTGCGCAGGTGATCATGTTGAAATTAACAGTAATGTAAGTGCTTACTTCTGTACCATATATAATAAAATTGGACTGATACAGAAGTTAGGATGGCTGCTGTGAAAGGATGAGATGCAAATTTATGAAGTATTTCATATTTTTACAGACAAAGAATTCCAAACACAGATTTTAAGGAAGTGCAACAAAATCCAAGATTAAATGGAAAACCAAATCAAAGAAACAAAAATATCATAATAATTAAGGAAATGAATAAAAATTCTCTAAAGAGATCAGCATGTTAAAAAAAAATGGAACTGGGCAGTGCCTGTGGCTCATCGAGTAGGGTGCCAGCCCCATATACTGAAGGTGGCGGGTTCAAACCTGGCCTCCACAGAACTGCAAAACAGAAAAATAGCCAGGCAACGTGGTAGGCGCCTTTAGTCCCAGATACTCAGAAGGCTGAGGCAAGAGAATTGCCTAAGCCCAGGAGTGGGAGGTTGTTGTGAGCTGTGTGACGCCATGGCACTCTACTGAGGGCAATAAAGTGATACTCTGTCTCTATCCCCCCCAAAATGGAACTGCTGGAAAGGAAAAAATTTAAGGAAATACAAAACACAGTGGAAAGTTTTAAGAATAGACTAGACCAGGCTGAAGAAAGAAATCTCAGAGCTTAAAGACATTTCTTTTGAATTAAATCAGTAAAAGATAATAGAGAATTAAGAAGAATGAAAAAAGACTACAAGAAATAAGGGGTTATGCAAAACAAATATAAGAATCATAGATATTAATAGGGTGAAGAAGACAACACACGAAAGATTGTAAATTTTATTTGAAAGAATAATTGAGAAAAACTTTCCTAGTTTTTCTGGAGACTTACATATCCAAGTCCAAAAAGCTTGAAGAACACCTGAAGATTCATCAGAAAGATGGCAATCATCAAGACACACAGTCTTGAATGGCCAGAGTCAATAAGAAGAAGGAAATCTTGCAAGCTGTAAAGGGAAAACATCAAGTAACTTACAAAGGAAAACCCATCAGGCCAACTACAGATTTCTTAACTAAGACCTGACAAGCCAGAAGAAGGGATTGGGTCCCTCAATCTCCTTAAACAGAACAACTGCTCATATTCAATCTTCTTAAACAGAACAACTGCTACCCTAGAATTTTGTATCTTGCAAAAATAAGTTTTATATATGAAGGAAAAATAAAGACTTTTCCAAACAAGCAAACACTCAGAGAATTTGTCAAGGCCAGACAAGCCCTGCAGGAAGTACTCAGAACTGTGTATTTGCAGCTCAAAAACAGGCATTTATCTATGTAAAACCCCCAAACGGTAAACCTCAGAGCTCATACAAAACAGTTCAAGGGGTAAAACAAAGCAGTTGGGTACCACCCAACAGGATGAACAGAACTGCATCTCACAATCAATTCTATCAATCAATGTGAACACTCCTGAATTCCCCACTCAGGAGATATAGCCTGGCTGAATGAATAGTAAAATACAAGCCAAGTATCTGTTGTCTCCAGGAAACACATCTAACACAAAAGGACTCATTCAGACTCAAGGGAAAGGGATAAAAAAAAAATGATTCAAACAGAAACCAAAAGAGAGAAAGCAGATTTTGCCATTCTTATATCACATAAAATTGATGTTAAATCACCAATGGTAAAGAAAGGCAAGGATGGTCATTTCCTAATGGTAAAGTGAGCAATTTAACAAGATGTAACAATCCTAAATACTTATTCACCTGACTAAGGAGTGCCCATGTTCATAAAGCAAACCTAGTACATCTGAGCAAAGAGAAAAACAGCAGCATCATAATTGCCAGGACTTAAACACCCCGCTTACAGACTAGACAGATTATCTAAGAAGAAAACAAATAAAGTAACACTGGGCTTAAATGGGACTCTAGAGAAAATGGGCCTAACAGACCTTTACAGAACATTCTATTCAAAAGTTTCTAAATATACATTCCTCTCATTAGAACATGAAACACTTTTTAAGATTGATCATATTTTAGGCCACAAAATCTGTCTCAATAAATTTAAAACAATAGAAATCATGCCATTTATCTTCTCAGGCCACAGTGGAATAAAATTAGAAACTAAGAAGAAGACCAGTATCCCAGCTCAGGGTAGACAAGCAGGAGGAGTTTCCCTCTTAACTCTTGGAAAGGTCAGCCTTTTCTTTCTATTTAAGCCTTCAACTGATTAGATAAGAACAATTCAACATTAGAGAAGACAATCTACATCAGATTTTAAAATTAAATGTCGATCTCTTACAGAAACACCCATACAGACACAACCAGAATAATGTTTGTTCAACTATCTGGGAATCCATGGCTCAATCAAGTTGACCCATAAACTTAACCACCACAAGTTCAGTTCTTGTCAACTTGACACTCATGCATATCTCTTTAAGATACTCTCTTTAAGACATACTTAATATCCAAATGAAGACAATAACGAGGTCATAATGATACCTACCATGATACAACCATCCTTCAGACAACTGCAAAGGCACTAACCTCTTCCCCGGAAGAGGAGGTAGAGTCCTTGATGTTTACTCTTCTTCTCAATACCCATTAACTTAGATATTATGATATAAAGTCAATAGATTTTATGTTACACAATAAGGAAATAAAAGAGGAAAGAAAAGAAATATATTACACATGGGAAGAAAATGCTCATGACAATTGCAATCCTTTTTTTCAGTAACTGATTACATGGTCATACCTGATATTTACAAGTAGCTTCCTCCACTCCTCATTCTATTCCCTTTGCCTTCAGCAAGTACTTCAGGTTCTTGTGGCTTTTTACCTGGTGGAATGATTCAAACTTTCATTCCTGAAAGATCTGAGCCATTTGTAGTCTGCCTGAATTAGACTGTTGTAAGTTTTCCATTGGCTTTAATCAGAGGGCATAATAATACTAAGAGATGCCTTAAAGGATTGACTGTGTTCCATGCAAATCTTTCTTCCCTCCATTGTGAACTAGTAGTCCCATTTCCCCCTTTATTGTCAGTATAAGGTACCCTAGCCATCACATCATTCTCTCTCTTCTTTGCTTGTTAGATTTAAATGCATGAGGAAGCCAAAGTAGCAGGCCAGCAGTCTTAACTTTCAGTTCAATGGTGTCATTGTTTGTGTCTCCTGGTGGAAGTATTCCTCTTTCCAGAAATAAGAACATTAGGCTAGTAGAGAACAAGGTCATGGGATCAGTAAACAAAATATTTGCTAATAGATTACTAGGTTTTAGTGTTAGTCTCTTAATTCCTGGACCTGTGAATCCTAATTATGGAATAAACAGTACCACATATTGGACTTTAATTTAAAGAATATACAACCATCTGAAAACTTTGCCCCACACCTCTGCAAGGTATTATTACCTAGCTGACACTGCAACTGAATCTTTTTTTTTTTTTTTTCTTTTGAGATAGTCTTATTCTCTCCCCAGGTAAACTGCCATGGTGTCATAGCTCACAGAAACCTCAAACTCTTGGGCTTAAGCAATCCTCTTGCCTCAGCCTTTTGAGTAGCTATGACTACAGGTACCGTCCATGATACCCAGCTAGCTTTTCTATTTTTAGTAGAGACAGGGTCTCATGCTTGCTCAGACTGGGCTCAAACTTCTGAGCTCAAGCAATCCATCTGCCTCATCCTCCTAGAGGGCACGGATTATAGGCATGAAACACCATACCCAACCTGCAACTGAATCTTAAAAAGCCATTCCACTCTGATATAAATCCAGTTGCTTCAGGATGGTGGGGAACATGGTAATACTAGTGGATTCTGTGAGCATGGGCCCTTAATGTCCATACATCTACCATGCATCTTGAAACTCTTCCAATATCTATCAATTATTCATTTCCCAAGCTTTGTCATCATTTTTAGTTATTTGTTACCATAGTACCTGATTTTTCAATACCAAAATCTGCATTAGCTTGGACTGCCATAACAAAATACCTTAGAATGTGTAGCTTAATATAACATGAATTTGTTCCCTCATAGTCTTTGAGGTTGGGAGTCTAAGAATGGGGGTGGCAGGATGATTGGTTCTAGTGAGAGCTCTCTTCCTGACTTACAGATGCCTGCTTTCTTGCTGTGTTCACACATCATAGATAAAAAAAGCAAGTTTTGCAATGCCTCTTGTTAACAGTGTACCAATCCCATTATAAAGGCCCCACTCTCATGGTCTCATCTAATCTGAATTACCTTCTAAAAGTTCCATCTCCAAATACCCTCACATTGGGGATTAGGGCTTCGACATATGAATCTAGAGAAGACACAATTCAGTCCATAGCAGTGTTATTAAAATCTTCTATTTCCTTTTTTCATCTTCTGTCATTCTGTTATTCAAAGTGGAATGTTGAAGTCTCTTACTATTATTGTTGTTTATTTCTCCTTTAAATTCCATCAGTTTTTGCTTTATGTACTTTTAGGATCTGTTAATAAGGGCACTGCAAAGAAATCTTTTTTACATAGTGTTACGGAAAGAATACATGAAGTTGTAAGTAAATAAAATCCCATATGACAATCAAAGCAAATAAGAGTTTGTCTTGCGAGCCTCAAAACACTTCCTTCCACTTTTAAATGTTCCAAATATTGAGTATCATTTCTGTATGCTATATTTAGTCTTTTATATGTTTTTTAGTTCTTTTAGGAAAGCCTGACTGAATTTGAATTTTATTTTATTGGGTTACTTTACAACCTAAGATCTTTTATAATCTTAACATAATTGTGATTTTAAACATTTTTTGACTTCTGTTCATTGTTAGGGTGGAAGAAATGCTGTGACTCTCCATCACACAGGGAAACAGAACTCAGTTGGTTAGAACAGCCCATCTTGAAGTAAATACTTAATGTTAATAATGATAAACTAGAGCAAGAAATTCATGAGTATTCAGTTGCCTTGTTTTTTAAAATAAAATGAAGTAAATATCATTCTATCTTTGAAGCCTAAGAGGCCTGAATTTGGAAGAATTTTTTTCTGAATGTTCAATCTCTGGATTCTGTGACAGCCCAGGCAAACCCACACATGCACAATTCAATTTCAAGCTTGCAGTGGCTACAATCTATATGGTTCAGGCCTCATAAAAGTCCTTTTCCATGCTAAGGCCATTGGCCTCAGGGATTTTCTGACTATTCAGTACTGCTCCTCACACTTTTCTGAAGCCATAAGTTTCAGTTTCTTTAATGAGGCTCACCTTCTTATTGAAGTTCTTGATCAGTATTTTTTTCCAGGATATTACATGGATACAAATGTTTTTGTTAATATGGATTACTTTTGTACTGTTTGTCAGAGTTATAAGTGTGCCTCTCACCCAGTTAGTGTATATTGTGCCTGTTAGGCATGATTTTATCCATTTCACTCACTTCATTTATGTTGAGTTTATTTCCATCTGTGTACCTGAGTGCTGGTCAGTTAGTCCCAATTTAATTGTGAGTACATGTGGTGTTGGTTTTTCCATTCCTTACTTAGGAGAATGGTCTTCAGTTCTATCTAGATTGTTGCAAAACATATTAATTCATTTTTATGGCTGAGTAGTACTCCAAAAATTCTCAGTAGTACTACTAGTAATACTCTATCATAAGTGGATACCATAATTGTTTGGCCTCGAGTTTCTTTTTTCCCTGTTTTGGCAACTCTGAAAAAAATGTATGCTGGTGTGACAAATATCAAAAGATGGAGGGATCAAGGATTCTTGAGCTACCAAATGGAGAAGAAATCCTACTGACACACACTACACTTTCAAAGAAGAATGAACTGTTTTGCAATTTCACTCAAATTTCATGATTTGTTACAGCTTCATAGCCCAAGCTCTCCTTTATAATATAGATATGTTTATTTTGAGATACCTACTAGACTGGAGATGTCAAGAAATAGTTGAATATACGAATTTGGATATCAACAGGAAAGACTGGGCCAGAGATATCAATTTGGAAGTCAACATAATTTGAAAATGGAATTTAAGGCCATACAACTGGCTCTGATTAGGAAAAGGCATAGACCATAAGAAGCCATAACATTATAGAATATGAGCTTTCTTCACCTTTTTAACATCTGAATATTTGTATGATATATCAATTTTCCTGTTATCAATGTGACCCCATAACTTGTTCCTGGTTAAGATGTTCAACTCAGACTCTCAGCACTCTGTTGGTAGTGCCTGTGTCTGTGTCACTTGGCCCACGTCCTGAATCAGTAAAGGGATTTTTGAAAATATAATAATGATGATAGTATATTTATTTTTAAAAAAACTCATAATTTTTATCTAATTTAATTTGTATAACAAACTTGTGATAATGACAATAATGTTGTAGATGATGATGATCATGGTATAGTCTTGGAAGGCAAATAAGAGAAGACAGAGGAGCCTCTGAAAATATTAGAAACTTCATGTACATCAAATTTAATATGTCTTCCTCATGACACAAACTTCAAGATAGAATTATAATTAATGCTAAGATTAAGATCTCATATAATGCTAGGCAATGTACAAAGTAGTTTATATATTTAATTTAATCCTCATGTAAATGTTAAAGTATAGATATGGTGGTTAGATTTTACAGATTAGGACTAAATTTCCAAAAATTTGCAACTTCTTCAGGATTTTCAAAAATCAGAAGACAGCCAGCATCAAGGGTGCATCCCTGCCCAGCAGCTGAGGAGACCCCGCATAGTGCTTGCTGCCAAAGTCCAGGTGGAGAAGTTAGGGTCAACATCAGATTTGAAATATTTAAAGAAGATACAAAATTATTTCTGCAATGCAGATAGTTTAGTGTGTGGTTGTGGGTGATGGTGCTATTGCTAAAACATGTCTCCCGATATCATACCCAACAAACATGGTTCTATCTGAATATGTACCCATTGCTTTTGACAATATGCTGTCACGGTTATGACTGGTGAACAGTCTTATACTGTTGAGCTTTTTGATACCAACGAAGGATTATGATAGGTTAGGACCACTCAGTTGTCGACAAACTGATGTATTTTTAGTCTGTTTTTCAGTGGTCCCTATCCTGATTTTAAAATGTGAAAGAAAAATGAGTACTTAAGATAAGTCACCACTGTCCAAAGATTCCTTTCTTACTTGTTAGGACTCAAACTGATGTCAGGGGTGACCCTCTATACTATTGAGAAACTCACCAAGAGCAAAAAGAAACCTATTACTCCAGAGATGGCTGACCTGTGACCTGAAGTCTGTCAAGTACGTGGAGTGTTCTGCCATACACATATAGGCCTAAAATGTATTTGATGAAGCAATATTAGCTTCCTGGAGCCTCCAGAACCAAACAAGAGCCAAAAATGTATACTTTCTATCTAAAGCCATTTCTGCACAGTGGGCGTCAGCATCACTATACACACTAATTTAGTTTAAAATAAAGATTAAAAATTAAAATTTGTTTTTGTAATAAGGAAAAAATAAGAAAATGAAAGAAGGGAACCAGAATTTGAATTCAAATATATTTTATTTCAAAGCCCAAGTGCTTTTGGCTACAATACACTATAGTGCCTAAACTTGGGAACTTGGTTGATAAATTCTCTTTTCTTCTACTAGTAGAAAACTTTGGAGGAACCACGAGCTGTCTTAAGACTTCCCCACAATAGATAACATGTGAGCCATACTGTCTCTGATTTGCTTTGTCTTTGCTCCATAGATGATGGGGTTAAGCATGGGGGGAACTAATACATAGAGATTTGCCAGAAGGATGTGGACATGGTGGGGGATATTCTTGCCAAAGCGGTGGGTCAAGAAAGTAAAA